>VUQR01016422.1:11716-55747 GCA_015108515.1 Hemichromis elongatus
GGGAACCCCCCCCGGGGAGCAGGCGAGGGGGGGGGGGGGGGGGGGGGGCTGGGATGGAGAAAGCTTGCAGAACGCGTGATAAAAGAACGTCAACACGCGTACATAACCCATCACTGGTTGTAAGACAACAGTTCGAAACATACCAGTTGAATGTAGATTTGTGTCTGTCTTCTCCTTTCCTCTTAATCCCTGAAAGCAGAAGTGTAATGGTAAGCATTTGTATTGACTCAGGCCGGTCAGCCAAGTCCCCCTCCCCAAACACAGCTCCATGCAGGCCCAGCCATAGCAGACATTTTTGTGGTGAAATCATTAAACCCACGTGCAGCTCTCTCTCTGTGGTCACTGGGGGTCGTGCTCCTCTGCCTTTAGCTGAATAAATCATAAAGTTTGCCGGGGGACCACACAAGAAGCCAGCCCAGTGCAGCCAGAGCATCCAGCCTATGCAGCCAGTGCAAAACACATGCACACGCACAGCCCCAGACCTTGTTATTTTTCTGAAAAACACCAGCAGTGAAACAGAGACAGAGGGAAGTGAGACAGAAAGTGGCGAGGAGGGAAGACAGCAGAGGCACAAAACCAAGTGATAGAGCACTACACCAAAAATAATGTCAAAGAGAGTACAAGTTAATAAAAAATAGCAGGGAGAAAGTCTTCTAAAACAGAAAAGCATAAGGTAAAATACAGCAAGGTGGAAAAACAGGCTGCCAAAGATGTCAACAACATTTGCTAGCAACATCAGTTAGGCTACAAATGAAAAACTTTTTTTCAGCATTGGGCTCAGGAGCATCATAAAGGAGAGAAATCCTCTCTGCCTGTCTGTCTGGGATGGATGAGCTTGCCAGACTGATCCTTCAGACAAGATGTGACCACTAAAGGAGGAAACGCTGTCCTGTCTGAGGATCACATACTGTCTGGGTGCATTTTTGTGGGATGCACCAATTTATACCATAAATTACTAGAACAAATCGCAAGTAAAACAGAGAGGAAGAGGAGCTTCTGTTTGCAGACACTCCACTATTACATTTCCACTGCATTACATTAAAAAACATAGTTGAATGTCTTTGTTCAAGTTACAAAAGAAGAAATGTTATTTATTTAAAGCCCCTCTGATTATATAGCCATGTGAAAAATACGGTAGATCATCTTTCAGATCAAGGTTTTATGTACCAGTACATCATCTAGTCCCTAGAGGTTTCTAAAATTACGTAAACAACCTCAGATGATGACAAAAAATTACAGTAAAAAACAAATACTGCTTCCATAGGAATTAAAAGAATAAGTAGTACCTTGGTGCTGTTAATCAAATGCTCTTGATGAACAGATCATCAGCAAGTGTGATCACCTCTATAAAGGCAGACGTTTTTGCACTTTGTTGGCCTGGAGGATATGAAACAATGTGTTAAAACAATGCCGAAGAGGGAAGAGATCACCAGTAATCTCGAGGTTGTTGGCACCCATCAGTACAAGGTCATTTCCAAACAATTTGAATTCCTTCATTCTGCAGAGAAAGATTATTAACAAATGGAAAACATTCAAGACAGCTTCCAATCTTCCTGTCCCAGAAAAAAGGGCAGACTGTGTCATGCTTACAGCCACTGCAACAAACCAAGAGCTACATTTGAGATTCTATGGGTCTCAGTTAGCATGTCAAATATTCAAGTTCAATAAATAGAAAAAGCCTGAACTAGTATGGCTTATTTGGAAGATTTGCCAGGAGAAATCTTCTTCTTCCTACAAAGAACATGGCACCATGGCTTAGGTTTGCTAAGTTGCATCTGAACAAATGACAACACAGGGCCATAGTGGAGATGTTTGGCCAAAATGCACAGCGCCATGTTTGGCAAAAATCAAGCCCAACATATGACTAAAAACACCTCCTACCAAGTGTCAAACATAGAGGTGGAGGACTGATGATTTGGGTTTGTTTTGCAGCCAAAGGACTTGGCATCTTCCAGTCACTGAGTCAACCATGAACTTCTCTTTGTACCAACATATTCGAGAGTCAAATGTGAGCTCATCTGTCCAAAAACTAAAGCTTGGCCCAAAGTGGCTCATGCAACAGGACAATAATCCCAACAGCAGCCACTTGACAATAGAACGGCTGAAAAGAACGGAATCAAGGTGTTGCAATAGTCCTGTCGAAGTCCAGACCTCAACTTGATTGAAATGCTGTGGTGGGACCTCAAGAGAGCTATGCATAAACAAATGACCAAAAACCTCAATGAACTGAAGCAATGTTGTAAAGAAGAAGGGGCCGAAATTCCTCCACACTTATTTAAACCCAATGTTATATATTTTTAAGAGAATTGCATTTTTTAAGTGATTACAAAAGTAATGAATAACTAAATTTAGTGAACAGAGAATACAGTACAAATGCAAAGTATTTAATAATGTAAGCTTAAAGGTAAAACACCTTACAGCTGTGGCTGTGAATTGTATGGAAGCCAACACAATGGCTTTTGTTCAAATGTACACAATTCATTGCGTACCATACATTTACAACACTGCAACATCAACATACAGCCTACCACATAAAAAAATGCTTTGTCAATGCATTTCTGTTATTATTTTATTGTCAATAGGCAAATTAAACATGTGAACAAATCTATACCACCAAACTACTGGCTTATAATTTCGTATTCTAACGCCTTGTTGTCCACCTCCATCAAGCCTCTATCACCTGACTAAAAGGTCGGGTCGTCATGCGTGTCACAGTGAGAAATGTAAGTGTCAGAACAGCCTGGAGAAAGAGGTGAGGGTGAGGGTGGAGGTTGAAACTCTACCCTCACCGTTAACGGAGGCCATAGCACCTCGTGACCCCAGGCCACACATTTCTGAGTGAACTTTGGCCTTGTGACCACACCAGTGGTGCTGGGTAGCTCCTCTGTTAGACATGCACTTACATACACACACACAGTATATCTTCAGACTCCCTCTGGCTTGCAGTCAGGCAGCCATTACCTGGAGATTGTATCAGTGTCAGTTTGTGTGGGATTCATACTCCCCGGGGTAAAGCACAGAGGGCAGGCGCCTGATCTTTCTGTGAAATGTTAATGTGGAACAAAACAGGCTGAACTCAGAGTGTAGCAATATGTGGAGCCCTGCTCATTGGTTAAGAAAATCTATCCCCTCTAGCATCAATTGGGATGTGCCCAAGCCAAAAACAAATCAGAAAGCTTTGAGTGGTTTGAGAAGCTTTTTAAGCACAGCTCGATCAGTGAAGCATGCTTTACAGTATATCTACTGTGCTCTGCCCTCATTTAACTGAGACAACAATCTTCCATTCAAGCCACAGTTAGCGTGTCCATTAGTACTGGTATTTCAATTTTGAAGGCAGTAAATTGACCAAGGAATGCAGCTTGTTGCCTTATCAAAGTCTCGAAGCCAGGGATCTGGAAATGCCTTGCTTTGTTGAGCGTTCAGTTTATCTGTCCCGTAATTGCACATTGTAAAACTGTCTCTCTGGGCGTCTTGCTATCCCCAGTGGCCAATGTAGCCATCTGGCCCTCGCAAAGATCTGACCAGGAAGCTATGTGAGACGTCAGAGGATAGGAACTCTGATAATGGATACTTAGCCTCACATGGAGTTGGCTGATACTTCAACATTCCCATCATTGTCGGAAATACCTGTCAGTGCATGCTTTGCCAAAGTTGTCAGTCTTTACAGTACTTTTCCGCAATGAGATGGTCAATAAAACATTAACAAGCATTTATTTTTTATTTGCACAAATATTTCTGCAGGAGTGCACAGAGCATGTAGATCAGTATGTTACTAAACCTGGTATAAAGTACAGGTGGATGGCCCACACAGCCAAGCCTTTTTGTGCACATTTGCATTGCAGTATTGCTTCTGGGGAGCACCTGCTGTAAGTCTTTACTCATATATCTATTATACGTCTATTAGGAGTTCATGTATCAACTGCGTGATATGCTGAATTTGGCTGAATTGGCAGCGCGTTTGGGATCATTGTCACACTAAAAAATGAAGCTACTGCCATTCTTCCACATGGTATTACATGGTGTGTCAATTTCTGTGTTCATAATTCCATCATTTTTGACAAGCTCTGGCTGAAATGCAGCCCCAAACCATTACACAAGTTTAACTGATGACGCTCACCGTTTTATCTCTCTCCAGAAATGCTTTTTGGATGACTTGAACCAAAAGTTTAAAATTTAAATTCTTCACTCCATCAGACCTGCTTCCACTGATTTTCAGTCCAGTTCTGGTGTAATTTGGCATAGCTCACCCTTTTCTCCCTGTTTACCTTCTTTAGGATGTGCTTCTTGCCAGGCACTCTTCCAGTGAGACAATGTCTAATGAGGCTTCATTGAACAGTAGATACATCTTTCAGGTTATTCGTCAGGTCTTTGTTGGACTTTTTTTCCCCTATTTTTTAAGGACATGACTTTCAGATACTGTTCATCTGCGCTAGATAGCTTTTAGGACTGACACTTCTTTTGTCCGCCAGTTGTCCAGGAGGTAACTTGTCCAGTTTCTTTATGTTTTGTAAGGATACGTTGCAAACCACACTGAGATATGACAAGCTTTTAGCTAGTAGCTCTTTGAAGTTAATTTGTTGTCTTATCCTTAGCATTTTTCATTGAAAAGAAGAAGAAAAGTCGATGTGTGTTTTTTGTGGCAAGCTGTTTAAGATATAATTTAAAGTTGGTTCTTTGATAAGTTTTCTGTTTCCTAGTTTATCCCTTGAGTTGAGTGGTTACATAAACAAAAATAAAACAAAAAAATGGTCAGATACAAGGACTGAACTAAAAATAAAAAAAGACCTTCAGTAATCCTGCCAACTATTGCTCAAAACCATTTACAAGAATGTAAGAAGAATGGTGGCTCAAGACTTTTGCACAGCACTGTATGTATATTACATATGCAGGTGGCTTGCAGCCTCTTACCAACCAAGTTACACAGTCGTGTTGATGGGATAAGAGCTGGTGTGATTACATCCTGCCTCACTACCGTCATAGCAGGCAGAAATATTTCAAAAAGGCTGAACACAGACACGGTGATAGGAAGACAAGGAGGTCCGAGTAGAGTCAACCTTCACAGGGCAACCCCTCTGCACAGATCCCTCTTTATGCTCCTGTTTATTATGGTCCCAAGTAATCCATGCCTGGTGCACTACACCAGGGCAGCCATATGTCAACATCTTGCTGGTGGTTTGCAGGGTTTCAAACAACAGATAGGGTGCACTGAACCTACCATGTAAACTTTATAAAACAGATTCAGCAGAACTATAATTATTTACAAAACCAGAGTATGGGAATATTTTAGTAGAGAAGGCTGTTTTTTTTTTTTTTTTATTTATTGACATTACACAAGTTCATTGTTCAGTGCTCATATTTTTTATCAGAAAATAATATACATTGCTATGATGGGACTTTCCAAGCCACCAGATTATAAAATCAAATAAGTCTGGCTAAAGAAATATTGCTATAATCTACATAACCGGTTAATTTGCTCATTTTTCCCCACTATGGCTAACACACAAATTTGTATATGTCAACATCAGTGTCTTAATGATCTAATGAAAGGCTCTGCAAAATTTAGTCCACCTTTCCATAGAGCAGGCGTGGCAAAAAAAAAGAAAAAAAAGGTGGCGCGAGGGGTTGTTAGTGAGGAGTGAGGGGGGTTATTTTTGTGAGCACCCCTACAATGCTCCACCTGTGCTTCAGCCATACCCCAGAGGACCACCCACTTAGGGAGAGAGAGGGCAGTCGAGAATCCCTATAACCTCTTTGGGTGGGCAACAAGGCCTCGCGCTGGAGTAGAGTGTTTCAGGCAACTGAGGAATGACTCCCAGTAAATACTATATCACACTATGAGCAGAGAATAGCAAGTGCTGGTGTGAACTGAAAGAGGTGCTACATTAGCCATACTTGTGCGGAGGGATTGTGTGAGTATGTGAAGCTGACTCAAATGAAGAAAGCAATTAAGATTTGGTGACTTTTCATATATGCTTATTTTTCATGTTTTTGAACCTCTGGACAACCATCCAAAGGTCAAAGACACACTCACCATTGCTTCAAGTTTTGGTACAAAGAGCACCTGTACAGTAATGTGAAACAAGAGATTTGTGGCTTTTTTTTACTGTAATATTATATATCAGAGGTTTGTTTGAGCGTGTTTAGTCTGTGCATGATGATAAAGTCAGTGCACAAAACTTATGTTTATAGGTCTTGTAACTTCATGAAATGGTCTGATCTGGGCTTTTCTTTCTTTACCAGATGATTCCTGTCAATGAATCCATTGGATATATGCATTTTGCCACACTATGCGTCTTTTCATGCCTAGCTGAACTTGAGTGAAGCATATCATTTAGTTACACAGTATTTCCCTGGGCTCTGTGGAATTAAAAATGAATCATGATGAGATGTGAGGATGAGCGTCTGATTGTGTTTGCTTGCATCTATCTTTGCTTACATCCAATTAGACAATCAACCCTATCTATCTTTGCTTATGCCTATGGGAGTGATTGATGGCTGAGGAAAGAGGTGAAGGCCTCCTCCCCGGTGGTCTGACTGGGCTCTTAGCCACTGTGCAATGACCGCTGCTGCTGCTATCCCTGACCCACATCACCACATCATTGACACTAAACCGACCGCCAATCTTCCGTTGGCCCGTTGCCTTTGGCACAGTCTGCGCCGGAGCTGTTTAGATTATAACCCTGCTGCATAATGAAGGCTGAAAAATAACGAAGACGAACTCTGTGTCCACAAACTACAAGATAATGCTTGTTTGTCTATCATTATTGTCACACTGACTGATTTTTTTTCTTTCTCTTTTTTTAAAATGCTGTGCACACAGCCGCACAGGTCAGCACTGCGGTGCACGTGTTAAGTGGCAAACACAAGGAAGATAAAACATGGGAACAGCTATCCCATGTTCAAATAAACAGAGGTGTGTGGGGTCTGAAGAACAAACACACATTCATTAGGTGTATTGGTGCCTCTGGACCCATAGTGTTTGAGCAGTAGTGCATACACACCCACACACACATACGTATATGTAAGACATACAAACACACAATGGTATGGACTCCCTTACACTCTCTTTATATTGCTCATTTTCACACACACTCACACAGTGTCCAACCAACCCCCAATTAGACAATCAAATCCACTCTGCTGACCCTTAGCTTCTCAGGGAATTGGAGTTTACACCCCGACATAGGCCGCCCACTCCTGTTTATCCAAGAAACCTGACTGATGGATTGTATTGTTTGGCCTTTCGCAGCTATAATTGGCTTCGTTGTATAGGTTAAAGCTTGGGATATATTCTGCAGACCCCAAACATGCCACACTTGGCCTCTGGGTCAATAACACTCATATCAGTCCAGGGCCCCCTAAATGGTAAAGGGGTCAGGAGTGAGCATCACTGACTCGCTAACGACATTAGTCGGTGGAAATGACCTCACCATCTTAACCCTCGTTTGCTTGTGAACCAGAGACACGAGCTCGGCCAAGTATGCCTTCTAACCTCCGCGGCACCCAGTAAATATTTAGCCAGGACTCTACACTGTGATACACAGCCAGTCCAAACAACCTGCTAAACAATTATCATTGGCATAATCTGTATACTGAACTGCCTCCATCATGTATCCATGTGTCAATATAGTGTTTGGCTTTAAAACACTGTGTGATATTTTGTTAGCTTGAGATGTCAAATTGTCGCGACTGTCATTCTGACACCACAGAACACGAAAATGTGCATTTCAAACACTTATTTATAGTCCACTCTATAAATAAGTGGTTTATTTATTAGTGTTTTTAGTGTGTTTAGTGTGTTTTTCTCTTAATTGCAATAGAGTACAGCAAGTACATAAAACAAAAGAAAAACTTGAACTTTGCATACAGAACTCAGGGAGATGGTCAGAAAGTGGATTACACCAGGTCAGCAAAACAGAGAAGAGGACAGCAAATAATAAGCCTTACATTTCAGTGGAAGCATTCCAGATGTGCACTGGGAGATGACCCTGAAGGTGCCAAATTTAACTGAGGTGTAGTTTTTGATTTTGTTTTAGAGTGAAGCAGTAGAATTTTCAGTTAGCTGAGCAAGCTGTCGACTGAGAGCCACCGCAACGGTGTTTTAGGAGTACTTTTATCCACAGAGTATAAAATCGACAGAATTGACTTGCCTTGAAACTCGTTTCACGATTTAAACATACATTAGCCGACACTGCGTGCATAAAATCACGCACAATTTTTATGTATGTACCTGATGTTGCATTTAATTAGATAAAACAACTTATTGCTGTACCAGCTATTCTGGTTTATGGTCTTCATTGGGGACCCAGTACATTTTGGGACTGCATGGTAGGATGGAAAGTGATTTCGTCATGCATCTACAAAAGTCATAAATGTCTGAACCGCTGGTTGCTAAGCATTCAACGAAGACACTTACAAACATATGACACCTCTCTGTTTGGCCATGGGTGAAGTTGTCACACTTGGGTATGCAAACATTTGCTAAAATATGGCTTCCTCTCCTCTGCAGCGTACTAATGAGGCTGCAGGCACAGTGATTTAGGGATGTCCAGAATTTTGAAGTTGATCTTGGAGACCAGACCGTTTTCAATAAATGCAGTTATTCTCCTCAGTGCTTTATGTGCTCGGGTCTGTGTTACACTCTCAAGTTACATTTCCGTCTACACTGGAGGTCTCGGCAGTGATGACTCAACGAGGAGTGTACAATAACTGTATTTGTGAAACGACAGATGTTTGTATACCGTGACTGCGGATGTCAGAACCGCCAGACACTATTTTGGTCACCAGATGATGCTGTGGTAGCGATCCAAGGTGGGCCAGATAGGCAGAAGCTTGTCAGCACAAAGTCTGAAATGAGACAATTTAAAGGCCATGTGGTGAAAAAAAGAAAGGGAAAAAATCTATATTTTTGTGTGTGGACCTACAAATTGTTTCCTAGGACATATTAAAGCACAATTTACATGATGGTTTAGACACTAACAAAGAGCAGTAAGCGGTAGGGATGAAAGTAACAAACCATGGTAAAATCATTAGTTTGAAATGTGTTTAAAGTGCCCTAAACTGAAATGTATTTGAAACTGAATGTGTCCTAATGGTGCTTTTTGTGAAAAATAAAAAATAAAATGTGGTTTCATTGTCAAATTATTGTAATATAAAGATGCTACAACATGATGTTTCAACAGTACAATACCAGTAAAAACACTGAAATAGCTGACATGCCAAAAGAACACTTTTCTTTTCACTTGCATTTCTTTTTTATGAGGGGCATCCTCTCAGAAAAAAGAAAAATTAAAGTTATAAGGTTCTTCTTTCAAACAAAGGATGAATTGTACAAGAAAAAAGAAAAAAGTAGAGCTGGAAATGAGCAAAATAGATAAACTTTAAGTACTTACAACTGACTTTCTAACGTCTTAAAATCTATTTAAAAAAAGAGGTCCATTAAAGTATATAGTTAGGGATAGATCCGGTGACTCTGAACCCTCCCATAGGCGTAGGCTGCTGAGGGCTTCCCATGATGACTGAGTGTTTCTTCTTTACTCACCTTTTTTCACTCACTATGCATTTAATCATCAGTTATTACTCATCTCTGGCTCTCTTCCACACTGCGTCTTTTGTCCCTGTCTCCTTCCCCTCACCCCCAACCAATCACAGTAGCCTGGTTCTGCCAGAGGTTTCTTCCTGCTAAAAGGGTGTTTTTCTCTCCCACTGTCGCCAAGTGCTTGCTTTAAGGGTGTTTTCTGATTATTGGGTTTTCTCTGTATTATTGTAGGGTTTTTACCTGACAATATAAAGCACCCTGATGCATCTACTGTTGTGATTTGGCGCTATATAAATAAAACTGAAATAAAATTAATTACATTATTGCTCCCATTTTATCTCTTGAGGCAATAACACTTGGACAGCACAGTGTAAAACATGAAGTGGGTTCAAGTTTGTTTGAACATTACTGATGTGATCCGACTACACAGTCCTATCCAGATGACCACACAAATATTTGGAGCACGCGGTGATATTTGGCAGCCTCTGTCTCTGAGACGGCGTACAAGCCACAGGTTGTGAAAGACTGAAAGAGGGGGGAAAAAAATTCACATTCCCAAGAAAAAGACAAGTGTTGAAATTTGTTTGAATGTTTTATGATCAATCCATCCCCTAATTTGCTGGCTGGTGTATCTCACCAGCATCAGAGAGTTCCTTCTCTTTTGGTGGGCCGAGTGCACCACAAGAACATAAAGGCTCAGTTCATTTAACATGTTAATAAAAAACAGGCCACATGGTTTCTATGACTTGGACTGTAGACTCATAACAACCTTATAATCAAAGACATTGTGTATAAGGAATACTGATTCCAGTTGTGGCCTGGTGTTGGCTAGCTCCCCCTTTTTACATTCCTCTGCCAAAGAGTGAGTAAAAATAAAGCCATTTACAACGTATTACCACAAATGGTTCATCTGTGAGCACTGGCGCTAAACACCTGCTTGTGCTGAACATAATCTGCGAAATAATACTGCTGTTCGCAATTACGTACAACGCCTGTGCCAAATATACTTTATCAAAAGTTGGTTCGCCAAAATTACACAGAAAAATCGTACTTAGCCGTAGTGTTATTTGGTTTTTGGATAATTTTGGATTTGTATTTTTTTTGCAAACTGGCACTCATAATTTTAATCCATAATTCATGAAAATATTGCTGAAATGTATCTTGGGGAACATGAGTAGACACAGCTGAATACTGTCTTTGAGACCCAGCAATGCGCAGAATTAAAAGCTCTTTTTTAAGAGGAGATGGCGTCTTACTGGCACAACACTGCTTCTCTGACAAGGAGAGGATGGATAAGCAGCAGAGGGAAGCATTTTATCAGAGTCTTTGTACATATCAAGTCATGTAAGTATACTTAAAATCCTTGGTGGTCCAATGCTGCTATCAGCAAGTGGAATGTAGCACGGTGGGGACTGCACCCAGAAAGTTCAGCTCTGTATCTTTGCAATTAGCGGAAGATAAACTCGGGTTTTTACACTGTCCTGATTTATACTTTGTTTCCCAAATTATTTACAAAATGATCATTCCCACAAGAAACTCCACACATGTTGCGTGTGTTTATGGTCACTGACTTTTGTTAATTTGTTGTCTGCTTCTAAATGGCTGTGAGGGAAGCATGGGGATAATGAAGCAGTGTTTATGTTTTTGAGTGCTTAGCTGTAATAGGACTGCGACTGTTTGAGTATTTTATGTTCTCGTGCTGATTGGTCTGCGTGCATGTTTGGAGGACATCAGTGTGTTTCAGAGCATAGAAAAGAGCCTGTCTGACAGACCATGCGAGCCTGCCTCAAACCTTTACATTGTGTTAGCGTGACGCTTTGAGGAATGGGAGGGGGCATACAGTGGCAGACAGGGCGCTGACCCCATTCGTCTGAGATGAACCCCGCTGAGAGAAGTCTAAGGCCGGGGTCATGACTGCTCAATCACACTCAGTGCGTTTACATGCACATATTCATGACTGAGCCATTACCAGATTGCTGCATTATTATAAATTTTGCTTTCCTCACCGAGCTAGAAGATTAAGTGAAGTCTTGAGTCCCAACAAAGATTTTATTTTTATATAAATCCGACAATTATATATATTTTTACATTTGACTGTTCAGTTGAGCACTGAAAGGCGTCCTTATGACTGTGCTCACCATGCGCACGTTTGATAACGTTCTTGCAATGTTCATTTAATTTGTGCATGTTCAGCTCTTGTTAGGTGATAGCCCAGCATCTACACTGTGACTCTCAGTCAAGCTGACTGGTTAGCTGCTACGGCGATCCTGGATTATGATGATGAAGGATCGACACTAACCATTTAGACAAATCAACAAATCAGATTGTGCCATTCGTTACGCTACAGTCAATACAAATTTTGAATCTTCCCAGTGCAGCTGTTCAGCTGCTGATTATTGATCAAGTTATTTTAAATAAGCTACTATAAATATGCTTTAAAGTCTATAAAATAGCAGTGCAGAGCAGATGACAACAGTGCAGAATAAGAAGATAAAGTTTGAGTGACCATCATCATGGCACAAGACCATTCATGAAGCATCTTGTTGGGTCCTAGATCTTCTGTATCTATAATTCACTAGTAATGTTATATATATATATTTATATATTTCATTTTACATATAGTTTCAAATTTACAAACTTTTTATATTATTAAAATCAGTATTGTTCTGGTGAATTTACCAGTATAACAAGGATGACCTAAAAGCAAACTGACACTAAAACACCCAAACAAGTTTATTTGGACAGCTGATTTGATAACCCAGCTACATAAACTTTGTAGAAAATGAAAATGAAGTTAGTGATCAAACAACAAAAACTGCAGTTTCTCCAATGAACACCTCAAGCGAATATTGCTTGACATTATTGTATGGTCTTTTACTTACAGTATAAAGTCCCTTGAGGTGACTATATAAATAAAACTAAATTAAATTGAACTGGACTATGTTGTTTGAAGATATGGCTGCTTTGTGTGACAGGGTGTGATCTTGACAACTAGCAGTTTGTTTGGCATCACTTTTTTGAGTTGCCGAACTTGAATTCTTAATTGAATTTGTTGTTTTGGTGCTTTTTGGAGGTTTTCTATTGCAACTGTCTGTCAAATAACATGGCTAGCTATTGCACAACAGATTGTATGTATTGTATGATTGTTTTTGAGTGAAATTCTAATACTATCTTAATGTCCTCTTATGTCAAATAGCAAATATCAGTGTTGCTGTCTTCCACCTATACAGTCTATAAACGCACAGTAGCTAACAAAAACCAAACAAAAACAACAAAAACATGCCAAAAGTATGTCCATCAGGGGCGGGGCATGCTAAAGAGTTCTAGAAAAATAGTCCCTTGCAGGGGTGTCAAACTCCAGGCCTTGTCCTGCAGGTTTTAGATCTCACCCTGGGTCAACACACCTGAATCAAATGATTAGTTCACTACCAGGCCTCTGGAGAACTTCAAGACATGTTAAGGAGGTAATTTAGCCATTTGAATCATCTGTGTTGGATCAAGGACACATCTAAAAGCTGCAGGACACCGGCCCTCGAGGGCTGGAGTTTGACACCCCTGCGGGACAGAGGAACGATTGCTACTTGTAGTAGTTGTGCATACTTGTGTTCTAAATAATAAAATCCAAAGTTGAACTGGAACCGAACCTGACACCAAATCAGATTATGTTGAATAAATCAATTTCCAAAGTTGACCTGAACACTATTTGTAAAACTGAGAAACATTTAGACTGCAAATAAAAACTTTATGTGGTCCACTTTGGAACCTGTTGCCCAACTTCGCTGTGTACCCGAATGTGCATACAATAAATTAAAAAACAGAAAAAAAAAAACATTCGTTAAAAAATTGATGACATATTACATTTAACACACATATAAACCCATGCTGTAATTTCCAAAGTGATCATGATTCTTCCTGGTAATCTGTTTTCTTGAGTTATTTTCTCTTGCCTATTTAAAATATAAAGTTGCTGACTCAAACCTGGCATCACTCTGCTGCTAATAAAAGGCAGGCCACAAGGAGGCAAAACACATCTGACTAACACACGTTTGTGCACAAGCAATTCAGAGGCTTTATAGTTATCAAAGTGTTACGTGAGACATAGGGAATAATAGCAGAAGCGAGACAGAAATCCACTCAATCCAATCAATAAATAATGAAACAAATTTGCGACACACTGAGTTCAAGCGCAAGTGAAGCAAACCAGGCACTTTACTTTTTTCAAGCTATTAGCCTACTTCAAAACTATCAACACTACAACCAAATACCGTCCATGGCTGGTATGAACCGAAATCACAAAAGAGACCAGAGTTTGAGTTACATTTAGGCAAGAAATGTGAAAATGTATACTGTAATAACTGGGCAGTGTTTTTTGTGAAAGTCTAAGTGAAAGGGATTACAACAAAAGCATCCTGACAGGAGAGGCTGGCGCATCATAAAAAAAATGACTCATGCTTGGTAATCAGATCCCAGACAAAGGGGAAGTTTTCACTTTGACTTTTTGATATAGAAGAAAAAAGGGCCAGCCAAGGGAATATTACTCTGAAACGAGACCTCGCAACGATTCCCACAGACAATAAAACAAAGTAGGTCCTCAAACAGTGACCTTTGAATGGGAGCATGCAAGGGGAAAAAAAAATCTCTAACTGATTCCACACCTTCTGTTCCAGTCACCTCTTTTCCTTTTCCAATGTAAAATGAGCCGGGCGCAAAGAGACTGTGCAAACTGAGATTTCACAACTTACTACGACTCCTGGAAAAACCATATGACGTCCAATTTTGAGAGAAGCTGTACAGGGCACTATCAGAACAATTACACCCATGCTGAGGACCACCTTGAGAACTACAGTACTTTTCCAAATGATGGAGTAAAATTCTTTCCATTTGCTTAATCTAAATAAGAGTGGAACTGATTAATCTGGTCGGTGGGCCTGCTACTCGTTTTGTTTGACTGACTCCTCAGATAAAATGTTCACGTTTAGCGAGAATTGATGTTTTCCACATTCGCCAAGCAAAAGCAAGAATTTGGGGTGTAAACTTAGCAGTGTTGTTCTTAACACTGGTAGAAATGGCTTGGAGAGAAAAATGCTGTTTAGATTTGAAAGAGCATCAGAACAGTCACTTTTAAGTGTTTTTAGTGAGCGAAATGGAACGGGAGGGAAAAAAATGTGTGTCGTGGCTTTTGATGTCACCTGAATTTCTTGACAGAGCTAGCCAGAGGAAGTTTAAGTAGTTGGCTAATAACTTTTAGAGGCCCCTATTTATAAAACACTGTAGAAGGTACATTAAAAAAAGACCTCGTGCAGGTGCATATGAGCACCCACACACACACACACATAGACATTCACTCCTCTGCCTGGCTTATTCAGATGCCATGAGTTGAAGGAGCACTCAATGGCTCAGGCCTACCTGATGGAGAGCTTGAGAGGCCAAGCAGGAACAGATGGGCTGAGGACGGCGGGGTACTGGGAATGAGGGAGCAAAGGGAGGGAAAGAAGAGAGAAAGAGAGAGAGCATCGACAGTCAGGGACCACCATCATTGCTGCCCACACCAGACTGCACTTACCACCAGCCGCCTGCCTGCCCCCATCCCACCAAATTCATTTTCAGTGCAGTGATTCTCCGCTGTAATGAATCTGCAATTTGCACACATATGTAGTGCCTAACATGGTACTACTTTGGGATCTGTTTAACCCCGATGGAAACATTTACAAACAAGTGACCACAAAGAGTCATCAATCTGCACATTAACCTCTTACTTGCCTCTGGGAGGAGGGTAAAGGGGGGATTATGCTATTCTCTATTATAGGGTTTGGAGAAGACCAAAGAAAGTGGTAAAAGGAGGAAAGGGAAATAGTCTCTTTCAAAGCAGAGTATAGGAGAAATTAGCCAAATCCTAACAGAACAACGTTATAATTGCTTCAATTATTGTCTGCTGTCTTCTTTATGACTAGAAAAAAAAGACATGGAGCGAGAGATTCGAGACCTGTGAAAGACAGAATGACTCATCATAAGCTCCTTGAGTTGGAACTCTAAAGAGTCACTGTGTTGAAACATCTGCAAAGACATCTGTCTAAAGAAATGACTGATTGGCTTCCTACGTTTCCTGAAAGGAGTGATGGAAGCCAAAGCTGCTGTATTTATTTCCATGGAGCTGTGTCACTGTATTTGTGTGTATTTGCATGCATCAGGCATTTAGCATAGCTCTAGCAGTTACGGGACACTCCATCTTCTCAGCTTGTGCAACTCTGTATGTGTCTCGTGCCACCGTACTAGGGAGCCCTGGGTGGCTTCACTTATTCATGCCATGTGTATACTTTAGCCAAACAAGGCCTAAGGACACTCCGGGGTGGTACAGAGGAAGGAGGGGCGAGGAAGCTAAAGGCGAGGTAGTGTGGTCTTATGGTTGAAGCCCATGATTTAGAGGCTGTTGATACTGGGCAGACAGCCCAGGCTCAGTCACTGACTCACCGCGGATGACGCTGCATAAGTCACTACACTTAAAATGTCCTCATGTGTTTAGATCTGTTCAAGTGGAAATCAGGCGCACTCGCACAGCTGGGAATGGCTACTGGATCTGATTTTCTTGTTTCTCCCCTGCTTTTCCCTGAAGCTTTCATAAACAGATGGCAGAGGCTCATTAAGCTGTTGTCAGAACTATTAATGACATTGTGAACACTTTCCGAGGTCTGTACGCCTGAAGGCGTGCGATTGCCAAAGCAGGGTCGTTAAAGAAGGTGTGAGAGTAACGCAATGCTGCTGTGTGCTGCAAGGTGAGGGATGGATGCCATGAAAGAAAAGTACACACATGGTTGGACGACTGTTAACAGTGAGCTGACGTTAATGATTTCATGTTTGCAGTGGAGGGGAGAAAAATAGAATAACGTCATATGATTTCAGCACCGTAGGAGTGCGCTGAATGTTTTGGCCATGCAGCACATATTGTACGTATGAGCTGCGTGTGCTTTGATTCTGGAGTAGAGGGCTTATACCACTGTTGCTTCTAGCATTTCATTCAGATAATAGCTTTGTGTTGCCTTTTGTTTTAAAAAGTGTGAACTGTTGAAGTGTAAATAAATAAGTAGGGCTTCACCAGAACTGCATCTTTAGCAGGTGGATGACTGTTTCTGTGACTTTCTGAGACCAATTATCTGACATTGTGATGTCAGCTTCACTTTTACTAGCTACATTTATTATGGTTATACGAATAAGAAACAAGGGGAGCGGTATTTTTTTAAAAGACACTGAGATATAATCTAAAAATGTGCACTGCTATATTTGCACATTTTTGATGTGGTCAGCATATTGTTCAATCTACATATAACACTGGCAGTTCAATTCTAAATGTTTATTGTATTCACCCACATAGTTTTCCATCTTAGCATCTCAGTAGGTTGGATTGCCAAATGCTGCTCCTTTGTCTTGTGTCCCTCCCCTCGCCCCCAGTCGGTAGCAGCAGATGTCTGCCTCCCACTTAGCCTGGTTCCTGTTAAAAGGGAGTTTTTCTTTTCCACTTTTGCCAACTGCTTGCTCAAAAGAAGTCATCTGATTGTTGTTTTTTGTATTTTTGTAGGGCCTTTACCTTGCAAAATAAAATGCATTGAAGCATCTGTTATTGTGTTTTGGCGCTAGCCAAATAAAATCATCTAGAATTTAATTGAATTGTCAAACCTGAACATCTCCAACTTATGCACAAGGTGTTCTTTGTTGTGTCTAACGAGTGGGTCCGTCACAAGCAACTCAACACATATGGATGCTCATAAACAAGCCTTTTGTGTCGCATATAAATTAGTGCTGAAAATTTTTCAGCACTCAGGGCTAATGGTTTAGTCATCGTGAGTCACTTAGTGAACAGACTCTCATAAGACGTGTGAATATAATCAAAATGTATGTCAGAGAGAAAGTGATTTTTAGGACGCCTGAGCCTAATATTAGCATGACATAATGTTAGCTAATAACCGACTGTTGTTGTTTAGTCAAATCGTTGTCAGCTGTCCAGAGTAAGGAGGGTCACATGTGTAATCTGCTAACAATAACTAATTCCGACAATATTGGCAATAAACAGTGCAGACAAATGAAAATTTACCTCCATGGCAAGCAAAACCCTACGACAACTCCCCCTTTGGCCAGTCTCCAGTCAAAAACATAAAACACAAGTAGGCAGAATGGTATGTGCATATAAGCCACTTTATACAAGATGGTGGGTCAACACGACAGGTTCTACAAATGTACACCCTCGTCAGCATATTTTTGATGGTTTGTTAGAAAATGTAAATACACACTTATTCATGTTTATTTATGAGCACATTATCCTTTTCTCATCTTAAATAATTTCAAATACAAGTAAAAATCCACTTCACAATCAATTTAATGCTTTTGTCCTCCTTTTCCTTCCCATGAGCTTTGTTTTGTTCCATCTAAGAAAAGCATTTGATACAAAATACACCTGTTCACAAAGTCTTATTTGCTAGAAAGGATTTAGGAAATATGCCCAATTGACATTCATTGAGAATCTTGGGCAGAAGCCATGAGAATGTCATTAAAACATTACCTCATAGAACTATTTTTATACCAACTAGATATCTAGAATGAAGGGTCGGTAGGTGGTTATTCCTACAAAGAGAAAATTAATTCTAAAGGGAACACTGACATGCGTACCAAATTTCAATCAAAAACAATAAAGCCTATTTTTTAAAGCATTTATCAAAACAGAAATGACAAAAGCTTCCCAGAATCAAAGAATAAAAGAAGAACCTTGTAGGATATTATAAAAACAACTTACATATCAAATAAAACATGCCACACAAGCTGCACTGTCAAACTAAGAATAAACGACAATGTGATTCCACTGTAATTAATACCTTAACACTAACATAAAAATCTATAAGTTAACATAATGGGAGGGAGTCAGGCAAAGAATGACAAAAATACAAAAATCTGTTCTAAAACTTGATATAACGTGTTGTAAGAATGAGCCTTTATTAGTGATTTTTAAAGAAGACAGTGATGAAGTAAGCTGGACTTCCTTGGGCACAACTGAGGAGTCCTAACAGGAAACGCTCGATTGCCTTCTAAGTTAAGGACTGCCTTTTAAGTGAGGTTGGAACTGTTAACAGGTTTCTGCCTTAGGATTAGAGGGTGTGTACTGGTTGGTACAAGAACTGCAGTTTGAGTATAAAATCTGAGCTAGTCCTTGAATGGCTTTATAAGTAATTAGTAAAATATTTAAATCCTTTCTAAAAGTAATGGGCAGCCAGTATAGAGTCATTAAGACTGGAGTAATATCTTAACTTTTCTTAGCTCTTGTAAGAAGTCTGGCTCCTGCAAATCTGAAGTCTGTTTAATGTCTCCTGATTGATATTTATTGAAACACCATTACAATAATCTAACCAACAGGCAATAAAAGCAAGTGTTATTGTCTAAGTGTTATTAAAACTCAGTGTTGATCGTGTTTTCGATATTCCTTGGGTGGGAGTAGCAGGACTGGCTGAACTTGTTTATATGTTTGTCAAAGGTGAGATTAGAATCAAATAATACTGATAATCGCATAGCTGCCACTCCCTGAGCCTGGTTCTGCCAGAGGTTTTTTCCTATTAGAAGTGAGTTTTTCCTTTCCTCTATCACCAAAGTGCTTGTTCATAAGGGGTCAACTCAATGTTGGGGTTTTCTGCACTATTATAGTCTTTATCTCACAAGTTACAGAGATCTATCGATAAACACTACAAAAGATGCACCTAGCTTGCATGAAAAGGCTGAAAAGTGACGCCTGCACAGGGGTGCTTTTAAACTGCATTCTTTTTAAAAGCCACCAGGGGGCGATACCCTTGATTGCAATAGGACCTATTAGAAATTAATGGAAAAACAGGCCTGGACTTGACCTCTGTTAGCACTTTCATAAAGAGTTAGTAGGCTTGGAAACTAATCTGCGATCATACTCAATTAATGTCTTTTTAAAGTTTAAGGAAGAAAGGCTTTCTGGGGTGATGCCCACTTCACAGCTTGAGATACCAATGGGCGATGTCATGCTAGCTATGTCCATCTTTTATATTGTCTGTGAGTCCATCCAAAAAACTGTATTAGCTGTAGATGTAGCTGTACTAATGCCTATTCCAGTTACTATGGAGGTACTTCAGGATTTCTATTTAAGAGACATTTAAAAATGACACCAACACCACACGAGATGAAAATTAACTGATTCCAATGTTTTATTTTGTTTTTCTCTGCTTTTTGGAAAAGACATAATGTTCTGTTTACGTTCAAAGATTATTATTCAGTGTAATATTAAAAATTATACTTTTTCTTTCATCTTTGCAGATGAACCCCGCTGACCCTGCAGTTAAATGTTGGCCACCTCCAACAACACTCAGAGGCAACTTCACGTGGACTTATGAACTGTGAGGTGTGAGGTAGCGGTTTTGACGCCTAGAATGGAAACATTGACAAAATACACAAGAGGAGTTCTGTTGTTACTCCGTTTGTGGATGAACACGATCACCATGCTGAGTTATGAGGCAAACAACGCAAAAACAGACAGACTGAGAGAAGAGAGTAAACTTTCAGCATTTCTTCAGTTTAGGAGGAAACAGCAGAGGCGGCAATGAGAGTCATGTTGTTGATGCTTATGTGGTCACACGCAAACCTAACCATCATCCCCTGGGATATCCTTAAAAGAAATTCAGATGCTGAGCGCAGAAGATTTCCCCCACTGACCCTGCAGAAATGAAAGGGCATAGCAGGTGGTATCACATCAGGGAATTATAACGGACTTTGCATGCGGATGTTTCACTTAGATCAGCACTGTGAATATGTGATCTGAACAGGCTAAATACAAGCAAAGAGAGGGCCAGAGTTCAAATGTAATGTAAAACAATAAAGGTGGATAGTGAATAATATGGAGAGGAAAAACTGCAAGACAAAAGCATTTTATATGGGCATCTGATTTTGTTCTTGTGCATGTGTATGTGCCTCGGCTCTGAGCCTGTGCCTCACTATGTCAGCTAAGAACTGTGGTCTGTCTAACTGTGATTCTCTTGGTCTATCTCTCAGAGCAGATGTACTCTTTTTTTTGCTCCACAGCTGCATCCCACATGTTTTCACACTGCTTGACAATATATATTCTCTTCTGCTTGAAGCTGTAATGTTAGTGGTGATACTGGTTGTGGTGGTGCTGGTGGTGGAAGATTCCTACTATTCTTACGGCCCTGATCTGTCCTTCCGCTTCAACCAGAGTGCATCAAGTAGCGCTCCGGCCCCGCTTTGGTCCTAAAAAATCTCCAGTTGTGTAATGTAAAGAATGTAGAGGGTAGGGGGTCAGAACTGGCAAGGTCTGCCACAGCTTCATAGCACAGAGTCATTTCCATAATTGCCCACAATCAAACCAACCCCTTCTGGATTCCAGCCGCTCCAGATTCCTGTAGATAAGCTGTGCTGCAGCTTTGGTGAGTGCTCGAGACCCCCAAGTAAGAACAGGTGCCGCTAATGTAACTGATTTCAGGTTTTCCCAATGTTTCCCCAGTAATTGCTTTGGGTTGAACATTCCCTTTTGGATTGCTATCATGTGACTTTCCTGAAGAGCGGAATGAAAGAGGGTTTGTCCCACATTTGGTATTATCAAGAGACTTTAGCCAAATTAAGATGCCTTACTGTAAGTACGACTGTACAGCAACAAATCGCTGGGCATCAGGTTGTTAGTGATTGATTCGCATTGTAGCCAATTTTCCACTGCACAGCAAAGCCATAAACAAAGTCAAACAACCCATGACACAGTATACAATGTGACGTTTCCCTAATGCCATGAGTCTCTTAAGAGATATCAGTCGCTGCCACGCTAAAGTCATTCAAGAACAGGCAAGGCATTTTTGACATGACTGCTCATTAACTAAAATACAGTGAGAATCTGTATATGTGGGGAAAAAACACAAAAGTAGTATAAGAAGGCACAGGCTGATTGTTTTTACAAGTTTATAAGAACATATACAAATCTTTACATAGAATGTAGTTATATATCCACATGCTATGTAAAGATTTGTCATTTCTGCGTATTAAAATAGTCACTAGCTAGTTTACCCATTTTTAAAAGCCTGCATTAGCCTTCTCCAGAACCGTGCAGGTACAGTTTTAGTAGGTACACCACACTATATAGGAAGAATAATGCTTACTTGACGTGTAACTGTGAAGGTTTTTCATCTTTACGAACAACGACGGCCGCCTTAGGAAGGGAATTCAGGATAAGTTTTCAACATTTTCTCTCGCTATTATCAAAATAAGTCATTAACTTGACGTGATAAGTAGGCTGGGCAATGAATAATGAGTAACAGTCGTTTTAATCGCCTCTACCGTCGATTGAGCGTTCGGTACTTTACTCCCCGACCGTCTCCTGTCTCCGTCCGCCGCTCTGCCAGGTAACCGTTTACCTCGACGTGGACGCGACTATGGCCACACGCGCGCTCCCGCGAAGTTATACGTCACCGTGCTCGCTCCTCTTCTCGCGCGCTGGTTAAAAAGAAGGAGGAAAGAGCACGGGAAAACATGTGAGCGCTCTGAGGACTTTAGTGAGAAGCAACTTTTATTTTTCTTATATGTTTTTTTTTTACCCGTGCATGTCCAAACTGCCGTGCTGTGCTCAAAAAGGAATTACATCTGAAAGGAACGTCACGGCTTTTATTTTTTTTTATTTTTTCCACTTAACGGTGTGTTGCGGGTTTTTGGCTTTTTTGTGCTCATCAGGATAAACTGTGTTATTATTTGTTGCTTTTACATTCGTATTATTATATTATTTTAATTTTCCGATTTATACTGTATAACCAGAAGGGGAAAGTAGAGTTAATTTATTTTAAACACCTGTTTTCATACTAACAAACCACATTTAGAACACCTGCGTGTACAAATTTGACTTTTGTTTTCTTCTTGCGTTGAGAAATATATACGTATATAAATATAGTGCATTCCAGGTTAACATCTCTCATTTTTAAGAAAAAAAGGGGGGCGCGTTTTATTTTCTATTATTATTAATATTAATATTATTGGAAGCGTATTTTATTACCTTTTGAGACTATGAAGCATTTGCAATTTGTGCTTGTGCTGGCCATCGCGGTCAACGTGTGGGAATGTGGGGACGCAAAGTTTGGCGAGAGAGGAGAAATGAGCCCCAGGAGGAGAAGATGTTACGACGGAAGCTTGCCCAAGCGGCTGAAGAAAAGGGAGCGAAAACTGTTGCTTGACGGCAGCAGCGGAGGAGACGTTTGCCACAGGCTGTATCCTCGCGTATCTTGCTGCCCCACCAGGAGAGCCGCCTATCAGATCCTGCATCGCAGGGATCCCAGGGTAGGTTAAAGTCCGTCCGCACATGCTGCATTTTCTGCTAATGAAAGGACTGTTGATTTTTTTTTATTGCTAAGGCACCTGAGGACATGCATTTACAGCCTTTGTGCATTGTCATTCTGCTTCTTACTGCCGAACGCTAAATTTTATGGATGTAAGAGGAAGTTGCCTTAGGCTATGCTGTCAAGGAGAAGTCCTAATTTTTATGTTGATTTGGGAAAGATATTGTAACCTTAGTGGTAGGCGACCTTTAAATAGCTTCAGGTGAAATCCCCATTCATAAAATTGTAAACATATGCATGCGCGTGGCTTATTTTATTTATTTATTTATTTTCCCTCTTTTCAGCATCGCTGTAGCATTTTTACAACTCTCGGATAACAACTTAATCTGCTCCTATCGGAGGCAGCCTATCGTTTCTGTTGTGGTCCTTAAAAGTGAACAAAAATTCTGCTTTCCACAATAAAATGTTTACCAGCTTCGCACAATACGGTTCAACTCTAATTCGGTGTGTCCAATGCGCTTCGGTGTTACCATGGCAATCACTCGCCCGATTTACGTTACTTCTACGCTGGCCACAGTGAGCTTCAACCGCCGGCTGAGAGAGACAGAAAGAGGCGCTAGGTAACTAACTGTTGAACCATTTACCCGACAAGGTAGGAGTTCGGCTGTACATTTATTTTAATTCAGCCGTCGACCTTTTTACTGGAACTGGAAGCTGATAAGGATTTTTCCCCTCTTGCCGGCTGTTTGGCAGCCGTTGGTTCTCAGTGGTTTTCAGAGTTAACGTCCAGACGTTTGTTTGTCTAACCTCTTTTAAGTCTCGCGCTTTTACCTTCCACTCTTGAGCGTTATGGCGCCAAGCGAGGTAATAATGTAAGTGTTAAAATGTAATATAGCGCAAAGCTCAGAGGGGTGTGTGTGTTAATTAAACCGCTCTTCGGAAATGCAGGAAGGAGGGAAAAAAACAGCGAGTGTATGCGGCCAAACTTGTAGCAGATTCCTTTGGATCCTCACCGGGCCATTCACATGTAAACCACCCCTCGAATCATTCAGTGGCTGGGTGGTATCTCACTTTGTGTTGCGACAAAAAGCCATATTGCATCATTTAATTTGCTCAAGTCATGCAAATAAGAAGGGGTAGGGGGGGTCGAAACTGAATAGGACGAACTCGACTTCTCCTCCTCCCCACTACACTGCCCACACACGGAGCCCTTTCTGATTATGGCAAAAGAATAACAACAACACCATTGTGTTTGTTGGTTTCACTAATGGGAGAAGCTGGAGAACATCATTCTCCCCCCAGTCATGAGTCCCTGTCCAAGTGTTAATGCCTTTGAGAGGGTGCGTGTCTTTCACTATATCCCCCTGGCCAGCAAACTTACACCTATTCCCCAAGGACAAGTGTTTTGTTAAAACTTAGTGTTGCCTACCTCAGAGCTTGTCCCCCTTCTCCTATCCCAGTCTCCCCGATTGTGTGAGGACTGTCCAGAGTTTTTCTCTCACTTTTTTTTAATTCCAGCTGAATTGTATTTTACATGTTCATTTTTTTATGTGTTAATGCTTTTCTTCTGTGAATTTTTGCTGTTGAGTCATGCAGATGCAATCATAGAAGGAACAGCTGTTCTCCCACATGAGGCTAAGCTTTGCAGGTGTGAAGGATATTCAATAAATAAAAAAGAAATCAATTTAAAAATCTGAAATGCAGGGGAGTTAAGTTACTGATGATTTTATTTTCTTACCCTATTGTATTTCCGCTATATTTTTTTTTTCTGATTGTGGCTCTGCTCTTGATCTCTGTGAAAGTGTGACAGCTGAGCCTCCTCGTTGCTGTTTTCTCTCTGCTTTTTTTTGAGGCGTGTACTCACCAAGATTGAGCGAGAGACAACAAACAAAGGTTCACTTGTTCTGGTTTGGATGATGGCAACATTGGAGCCCATCCCAGCAACATATGGACACAGGGCATGGTTGAGAGCACACAAATGCTACTCTCTGTGGACCTTGTGCCAGCCTATGGCACGCAGAATCAATGGGCAATTTAGAGCAGGAGGGCAGGCATGCCCACAACACTACATTGCATCAGTGTAGAGGATACCGAGACAGAGGAACACACTGTACATACAGCGCGGAGCTCCCTTTCAGAAAGGGGTTAGATAAATTGCAGAACAAAGATACCATTCAGTAAAATCCTGTCTTCGTTTAGTCCGTTACATTGCCTTCTGTGAATTGCGATTTCCTCATTGCATGTCTGAAAGTCTTTTTCACCTGTTGGGCAAAATCAGCTCTGTACAACGTTTGAAGAGAAAATCTGTTCCGCAGCTTCAGCTCGCTCTGCAACTAGAGTGAAGTGTAAGGTGTCCATATGTTAGCCTTGGGTCCCCTGGTCTAATTGACTTCGACAGACTGCTAATTTGTTGATACCAGAGAGGGAATGATGTGCCTGTCTATCTCTAAATTGGTGTTTACACATGGACCTCACACAGAGCAAAGCACTACCAGCCTGCTGCCTGCAAACAGCACTTGACCTAAAATAGATTACATTGTGTTTTATTATAGTTAATTTGTTATGTAAATAATCCTGCTAATTTCTTTTGGATGAAGTCTATGTATACTTTTGCGTAATGACCCCAAGTCAGGCTTTGAGGCACTTATTTGGTTTCATTCATTTTATGCCTCGAAATTTGTCAGGCGTGGGTATCGTAATTTGATTTTAAGTGTTTGTGAACTTGGTAAGTAGGCAGAGAATGAGAGGATCTTTTTGTTTACTTCTGTAAACGGAAAGGGAGGTCAGACTGTAGGCTTGACAAGTCTGTACAAAAGGAGACTGAATAAAAAAATGTTGCGAATGTATAGAAAATTTTAAAATGTTGAGTATTTTAGCAAAAGATAAAAAAACAACAACTTGTAGATCTTTGTTATAATTTGCTTTTATGAATGGGATTATGCAATCTCCAGTGGGAGAACTAGGAAGTAAGTGACATCACTAGTTGCTGCTGAAAATGTGGAGTTGGGTGATGTGGATGCAATTTTGGAGATGCTGCAGACTTCAAACTGAAAGAAATAAAAACTAAAACTAACTCTACTGTAAAACATTAACAGAGTCCATGGCATTAACATTAAACATTTCAGGTATGTAGTCAACAAACTATACATCATTTATATATTATACCTATCTGTATACCTTGTAAGTGAGTACTTGCTTCACATATATCACATTGGCTAATTTCATGTTGTTAAATGGGAGTATAATGTTAGACATCATATATACATGTTTACTGAGCTGATATATACAAGCCTAACACTGAAATAAATATACAAAATATATAAAAGTCCAGTTTAAAGGGTCATTTGAATTCAGTGAAATAATTTGAAAGCATCTTGCGTAGTTTTTCTAATTACTCAGTGTTGTCATATTAAGGAATTTATAACAATGATTTGAAAACGAATCTCACAATCTAAACTCTCCCTTCTTCAAAGTGTAATATTTATCATGCTGCTATCACCAAATGTCCAGCTAATCCTAAACTACATGTTGGCTTGCTTGGGGGAGTGTGAAGTGAGAGGTAAAAGCGAACAGCCAGCCGTTCTAATCAGGCGTATGCCCTTGTTGCGTGTGGTCTCCAGATTTTCTCCACCAACAATACAGAATGTGGACGTCTCCTGGAGGAGATCAAGTGTGCTCGCTGCTCCCCCAATGCCCAGGTGTTGTTCCACTCCTTGGACATGGATAAGATGCCACACAGGGAGCCAGACCTGCCACGGCTCTGCCAGAACTTCTGCCGCGAGTTCTACTACACCTGCAGGGGGCACATACCAGGTAATTACACAGATAGTAATGGCCATCATTATAACTTTAATGTTGCCTGTGTGGTTACCTGGTGGTATCCAAGTAAACATATACAGTGGAAAAGATTAAGCAAAAGTAAGCATGTGCTGTATTTGTTCATTTGTAATTCTCATAAATTCAAAAGGATGCAAACATGTTGATTTTGATTTATTAAAAAGAAAAATCGAACCCAACCAAACTTCTCATTGAGACTCAGCTTGCACATGCATGTGCAGCTGGGAGATTGTTGGACTTATGCAAGAAGTGGTGCGTCAGTAGTCTGGTCTGTGGATATTTATTTATTCAGCTCTTACCTCATCTGACCTCACCCCGATTTGCTGCTGCTTGTCTCACCCGTTTTGCTTGCTTTCTGCCTCGTTTCTTAATGCATCGGTAAAATCACTTGCCACACTCTGGCTGTACGGACCCAGGACCCAATTACTGTGCAAGCTGGCCTAGCACATTTGAGTAATCGAATGTGCAGAGTGATTTTTGTGCTTCGTATGACACAGTATCGAGTCTAGCTGTGTTTATGTCATCAGGTGCCGATACTGTTGTTCTCACATCTCTGTTAGGTCTGTTGGGATCATGCAGGTTTATTTTAATCAGGAGAAATTTGCAATAAATTAACTTTCTGAAGCCCTTCAATGTAGTAACAATATGCAGACTTGAGAAAGTTTGTGACAAGTGAATGGAAAATATTAGATATGCAAAGGTGGGTGTGAAAACATATTTCATGAATGCACTGACAAAATCCAGCCAGCCTGACCTGTGTGCCAGAAAACTTGACTGACTGGAGCAAAGTGAACTATTTTATAACCTGTTCCTGGATACTGCTTGCGAGACTGAACTGTTGGTGTTAATTCTGTATTTGGGATGCAAATACACCCTAGCTGTGGTCTAGACATGACTGCTGGGCACTTTGCCTTCCTCAGACATTAACTGTCACCTAAAAAACTTTCTCATGCTCTGCCATTAAACTGTTTTTATTTGGGTAGTAGGTTAACATGATTTGTAAACATAGCTGAAGTGTTGCTGTACTGGCCCCTGTCGTTCTTGGATATTAGATGGCAGAAACACACACACAAAAACCAAAAAGCCATTGATGCAACAGTTTCCTTTTACGGGACACCTCTATCACTAAAGCATTTGCTCCCCAGAAGATCACAGGTACCTTCAGAGTGCATACCACACAAGATCAAACACTTCTTGACTGTCTCTTCTCCTGTAGCCAAGTCTTCTTCCAGTCTCAGTCGCCACAGACTGATTAGATCTGCTGAGATTTGCAAACAGAGAACAGTTTCAAACACACTTGTCTGCAATCCACCCACATGATACGCTGCAGCTCAAGTCAAATATCAAACACATATATTCCATCGGAGTCCTGCTCATCTGCATTTAATGGCCTACCGTAGTATCATGTACAACACTTCAACTACAATGAGATTGGCGAGACAGACACTATAGAGCAAAGGCAAAGAATTCTGGCATTGTCTGGAGTTACATTATTTGCTTATGAACTGATAGACATATGGGCTCAGATAGTCAAACCAGAAAACCTCAAGAGAAGAATCCAGACACGACCCCCCCCACTCTAGGCTCCTCCCCGTACACCCCCCATCAGCCCCCACAGATCAGCATATGTGGTGACGAATGACACATTTATTTTTCTACAAAGGTTGTGTGTATGTAAAACTGCTGAAGTGCATCAAGATGTCAAGTACTTTGGGTGGGCCACCCAGGTTGCTTTGGAAGATAACCAGATGGAAGTATAACTTTAGCAGTGGAGAGCCAGGAATATGGACAGAGTTCTGTCTCTCACTCTCTGTGTTTCTGCCTTTGCTTTCTTGTTCTCTCACTTATTTTCTCCACTGGTTTGTTCCGTGCCTTTTTTTTTATGTTAACTCTTTTACAATATCTTTTGTTAGTGCACACTCTGCAATGAAGGTAGAAGATATTGTCTAACACACAAGGTGATATTAACAATTCCTGACAATCATCTCCAAACTACAGACAGACTAATTTGATTGAATGATGTGCAATATGAGCAATGCTTTTCTTAGGTATTTGCATAAGTGTTAACAATTCAGTTGAAATTTTTAAATGTGCAATGCATTTTTTATTTAGATATTGTACCTGAATATTGTAATGTGAGGCAGCAAAAGTGAATATAACTACAAACCTTCCCTGCCGGTGTCACCTGTTTTGCTAATACAAAATCACCATTCACAGGTTTTAAATTGAAACAGTAGCCTTTACAGCACTCATAACTGTCATTCTGCACCCATGAAACTTCCTAACAACCCTTGATTAGCTCATGTACCCCTTTTCTCCATAAAGACATTTACTGCCTTGACTCTCATTTCTGCCTGGGGGCCCCCCCACCTTCTCCATACTTCTCTTATGTCCTCCTCCACTCATCCCCCCACCCTCCACTCGATGTCCCCAACCAGCATGGTTAAGATAACTGCAGACACTAGAGTGTGGGTGGTATAGTCCAAGCTGTGTGTTTGTTTCTATGTGTGTTTGATCTTCATGTTATGTTTAGATGTTTGAGGGGATATCCTATCACCTCCAGTATTTGGTGCGGTCAACCCTTGCGGTGTGGGGCAAAGGGAGGAGATGAAAGGAGGGACAGGGAGAGTCCTGTTTGTGTTTTTATCACTGGTGTATTTGCTTTCCTCTGTCATCTCAGGGATTGAGTAAAGGAAACAATATTGGTAAGATTGTTTTTAGGTCGCTAAAGGCCCCGAAGACCCACTGCACACTTTGCTTATTGCTGGGAATAATGTTGTGACTGCACTGGCTGAAGGGGCAGCTCTGTGTGACTGCTGTGTTTATGCAGATTACCCTCTCCTCTGGCACTAAGTCGTTTTAGGTAAACTAGGAGGCCAAAGGGGAAAAAAGGAATGATGTGATGTCAGTTTTACCTTGAACTCATGGGCAGAATTTATGGAAATACAATCAGTCAACATTTGGGAACATCATGTCTTTGTTTGGCAATTCAAGTGATGAAAAGCTCTCAGCCTGAAAACAATTTTGTTTATTCGCAGTCACATGCCATATTAAACAGGTGGACTTTCTCCTTTCACAGGCTATGCCCATGTGCAGCTCTGTAATGCAAAACAGCCAAGCCTTTTTGAAAAATAAAACAACTAGTTTGGTTGTTTTTTGTATTGTTTTTTTTTTTCTTTTATCAAAGAACATTTTAGGATACCAGTGAGTGGCAAGAATAATGAAGGAATAACATTTTTAACTCCAGTTAGTGAATGAACACAGTTTGACAATTGAAAACTGCCATCCAACATCATTAGATTAGTTGACTTTTAACATGTTGATTTTGAGAAAAAATGATGGGAAAACTTGTAAATATGAAGTTTTAGAAGACTTTAGTAGTTTGGTAACTTTTTTAATTTTTTAATTCTTTTTTCTGTATCTATAGTGTTGCAGAATGTATTCAAAGGGATATATGTACGATCCATGAAATTAATTTGGTTCCCATAATTTACTGTGATGGAGACATATTGTTTCTGGTATAGAGTCAGATGCTTTTGGCAAGGGTTCACCTAGTTAATAATTCTAGTAATCATATATTTGGCTTTCTTCGTGTCTCACATTTTTCAAAATAATTGAACTCCTTGTGGAGCTTTGTGGAGTCAGCGTTGGGATGCAGTTGTTTTTTTTCTTTTTCTTTTTTTCCCCTTGAAATAGCTTTCTTAAGACCACTTCTGTGTATGTCACAACCTCGTCAACCATCAAATGAGCTATGAATCAACTGAAGAATTATATTTTTAGTGCCAAACAGACAAAATTATGGACCTCATCATGCCAGTTCTTGTACTAGGTTTATTTCTTTTTTTCTTTTTTTTTTATGTACAATGTCTGAGATGTGTACTTCCTCAGCAAGCTTGATGAATCTTGCTGCCACTTGCAATGTGTTGCTGTTCATTTCCAATAAGCTTTCATTTTGTGTACACCGACAGCGAACACTGGGTTTAACTATCTAAAGCAGTTATAATTAAAGGATCATTCAGCTGTAGCAAATGCAACCTCATTATTGCATGGTGTTGAACCCACTGAATAGAAAGACAGTCTCTTCTATTACGACAAAGGCATGAGCATTATTTTATGAATAAAAATAATGACAAGGTAAAGTAAAATTTAAAATGCAGTCATTCTTCTCTCCGGAAGAGGTATAGTTCACTGTAGAGCCCTATCTAATCTGTGATCCATTTGGTTTGGCTCAGTTTGTTTTCACTTGTTGTTTTCAGCTCAGTCTAGCCAGGAATTGGTTTGGCTTGTCAAGTATAACTCCAACTCTCCCCGACACTAGCACATCACATCATTTCTCATCACATCTCTCTTCTTCTACCTCCACTTACAATCTCATCTTCTCTTGCACAATAGCCACAATACACTACAGGCAAACCAAAGCAAGCAGGCCAGACGAGCCAAGTATAAGAAGCCATGCAGTATCCAGTGAGTGCATGACTCCATATCTCTGTATCTGTTGTGTTTTCTAGAACTGTTCCAAGCCGATGTGGATGAGTTCTGCCAATACTATGGGAGGAGAGATGCCAGCTTGTGTTTTCCAGATTTTCAACGAAAGCAATCACATCGTCAGGATTCTAACTACTTGGGAGATGAGAAAATAGAAGAAATCACCAGGTATGTTTGAAAAGCAGGCATTAGCTTTGTAACATGTTTTGGGTTCACTGGTTCATTTTGACATGGTCCATGCTTTCAAACTGACATGCCATGCAATTTCTCCTGTAATCCTAAAGTTTGTCCAGACTGCTTTTGCTCAGCTTTGCTAACATAATGAAAATGCTTATCCTGCGTCATTCTGTTTTCCTACCTCACTGCAAAGGTCTGTACATCACAGAGAGCTTTGCCCTTTTGTCCATGGGGGATGCCTTTCATCTCAGTTTTCCCTAGGGCAGAAAGGCCAGACTAGGCACCTGAACAGCAGCAACCAACTTTCCGTCAAATAACTTCCGACAGTTATTGAGTGAAGGGCTTAAATTGTCTCTTCTGTCTCATATATTCTCAGAAGTGTAATCACACAAATGACAGTGAACAGGCACCGTTACTTTAAAAGGGTGGGAGAAAGAGTAGAATTCAGTCAGCTGAGCTACTGCCTGAGATTATGAGCTTCATTTTGGGGATTTAAGACACAGAACTTAAATGCCCTGTGTTCCTTGCACAATGCAGTGTGGCAATTGTGTACTGTTATGGTACAGGCAAAAAAATAGTCACATATGTTGTCACTGGGTGTTGTGGATGGTTACGGACAGATTTTGGTCCACAGCTGGGAACTCTGCAAGGGTTCTTGCCCTTGTCTCACACTGGCACATTTAAGGGTAAATGTAGGTGCATGAGGTTGAACTTACTGTTTTCTTCTTTCAAAGAGGCAGATTTGACACACACAATTACTGCCCAGAAAAATCGATGTTTTGAATAAAGAATGGCAATGGCAGTTTTCTTATAATATTGTGGTGGGCGTGGTTTGCGGTGCTGTGCGGACGCACCTGCACGGCATCTGCAATCACGTCCGCCTGTTAAAACACGGGGACTCAGGGGTTGGGAGAGAGTTGTGGTGAGAAGCAATAAAGATGGTGCAAACTGAAGCTCCGTGGTCCCGCCGTGCCTTATTCTCGCCACACTGGTGCCGAAACCCAGGAAGCGGCACGGCGGGCCTACAAACGAGCCAGAGGGAGGATCTGGCCCAGATGGTGGCCGAAATGGGGGCCACCCAGTGGGAGCAGGCGGCGGAGGTGCGCCGCCAACAGGAAGAGCTGCGGGTCCAGACTGAGCAGCTGGAGAGGATGGAGAGGATGGCGAACCTGGCGATATTGATCCAAGCATGGTTAGCATCGCAGCTGCCACCCCCGCCGGTGTATCCTGAGGGTGTGGAAGCAGTGGAGGAGCCGCATGGGGCACCGCGGCAGCCGGAGGTGGTGAACGAGGCGCGCGGGGTTCCGCGCCTGCCGGAGGAGGAACAGCCGAGCGAGGGGCTGCTCCTGCCGGGAGTGGTGGAGGAGCCGCTCCATTAGGAGGCGACGGACGAGGCGCGCAAGGGTCTGAGCCGGCCGGAGGAAGAGGTGCTGCTCGAGCCAGAAGCGGCGGTGAAGGAGGAGCCGCACGACGGGCTGCTCCACCCGGGAGCGGCGCCGGCCTCACCCCCACCAGAGGCTGGTGCCAGCCGGACATCTGCCCAGCCGCCTGTGAGCTGGGGCTCCCTACCATGCCGGTCACACGGCTTGCACCTGCCACGTGGCCGACCTCCGTACCAGCTTCGCCGGCGCCGCTGGACTCGTGGGCGTCCACCTGAACTCACACCTGCCTGTCGCTTGGCCAGGTCCTGGGGGCGCCGACGGTCCAGGCTTATTCCCTCTGGCACTCGTGGTGGGGGAGTAGGTTCGGCCAGATGGCTCCCCGGCCTCAATCGGGCGATGGGGGTATGTGGTGGGCGTGGTTTGCGGTGCCGTGCGGATGCACAATCACGCCCGCCTGTTAAAACACGGGGACTCAGGGGTTGGGAGAGAGTTGTGGTGAGAAGCAATAAAGATGGTGCAAACTGAAGCTCCGTGGTCCCGCCGTGCCTTATTCTCGCCACAAATATTTAATGGTTCTGAGTGTCGTGAATTGCAGTTAGAGTGCCTAAGCGCAGATGCCTGGAGGCAGGCAGGTTAAACAGAAAATATATCTTTATTAGGTGGACGTGATGTTCAATAATCAAATAATGAAGTCTATAAACTGAGTAACACAAATACAGGGAAACACACTGGGAGAGCAAACGTGGAACAAAATGGAATAAAGTCAAACCACGAGTAAACCCTCAACCTATAATCAGAGAACTAAGAACATAAACAAAGAAAACAAATAAAATATCTAAGAACAAAGAGTACAAAACTTGAAAAACAATCCTCAGAACTCCAAGACCCAGGATCATGGCAGTCAATCAAATATGACCTTGCAGCTGATTTAGTTTTTTATTTTTTTTCCATGTAAATGTATTTAGTGTTTGGCTAGGACACATTTCAAATAACAACAACAATAATTGTTGTTCATTCATTGTGCAGGTCATGTATTCTATTGCTGAATATATTTTCTCATTCTTTTGGTTTATATATGGAAAAACCTCAACATTTGAAGCCTACAGTGTAAAGCTATAGATTCGTTTTAAGGTCTGTTTGTCCCAGTAGAGGTAAGGGTGACTGCAGATCTGTTCGGTGTGATCACCTTTGGCCTGTGATCAGACATTTATACAGCATAATGGGTCATGATTATGAAAATTATGTGCATCAGTGAATCATAACTCTTGGTGGTCTTTGCAGTTCTTTTAGATGATGTTCTGATAAAATGAGGAGATAAATGTAGAGTCAATGTCAAGATTCACGGAACTTGTTTTTGTGGCAGGTAGTCACCAAATGTCTTATAAAGACACTGGTAAGTTTTTAGGGTTGTTTTGTTTTTGTCTTCCATCTGTACTACCTGAAAGCCTTGCTGTCCTGTCTTATTGCTGGATTCACTGCCATAGTCATTCTCTGTTCCTGTTCATATCTGGCATTAAAATGTGTCTTAGATGATCTGTTCACTGATGAATTAATCTAAGTATAGATTTGAATGCACCCAGGAAGCACTCACATTGAGTCAGTCAGTCCATTATCTGTGGTGGTCTGTGCAGCAAATGGCCTCAGTTCTTTTAGCAGTATTCTAGTGATTTGCCTCCCCCCAGTGAAAAAAAGCACATTTGGAAGAGTGAATTGTTTACCTGCAGCTATCATTAGCCATTTGTTTTGAATAATACTGTTGTGCAAGGAAAAATAAAACACTTTATAGTGTTTGACCTTGCTCGGTTACGGTTCAGCTTGTGTGCTCAAAACTGATCAGTCAGGGTGGTGCTTCAGGATTGGACTCAGAGGTAATTGTTGGTAACAAGTCAGTTCCAGTAGTCTAGTAGTCCGTTTGCTCTCTGGTTGCAAGCAGAATTGAGTTTGCAAACCTGAGCACATGAAGGATTGTAACATTAGGTCTGAGCAAGCGGAAATAATTTAGAGTACTTGTTTGTTTGCCTGTAGAGTGGGAGAGTGAGATCCGGTCACAAGTGGTCACTCGATACGTATGCTAATGCCAAGTGTGAACTGACGCACTTAGCACGGTCCGTTTATGATCAGATCACCCAAGACGCATGTTGATGGCAAATATGAACAGGGCCCTTGACATTTTGTATCTTCCTTGTTACCCAGGAAACACAAACACAACTGCTACTGTGCCCAGGAGGTGTTGAGTGGTCTAAGGCAGCCGGTGGCTGTGGTGCACTGTGGAGATGGTTCCCAGCGGCTCTTTGTCCTTGAGAGGGAGGGAATTGTCAGGATACTCAACCATAACCTCGAGCTAATTAAGGAACCTTTCTTGGACATCCACAAGATAGTGCAGAGCGGCTTGAAGGTAGGACCAACTCTGCCTCATACTGTTACCTGTGAATTATAGTGTTAATATGTTGAACTAGATAGTCATAGTTGTAAACAACAAAGGAAAAAGAAAGAAAGAAACGTGGCTGAGAGTACATAAAATAGTTTCTGCTACATTTCTAGACTGAGGAAGTAATACAACACATGTCTTCCCAACACAAATGTTTTCACCTGTGTAAATGTGTTAGGTATGTCTTCAGCCAAAGTAAAGCCCTTGGAAGTCTTGCCTGCATACTATTAGTATTGAATTATGTTTTTAGACCAAACAAGCGGTCGTTCATCAAATGTGAATGTGCATTATGCTATTACCTGCTAATTAAATGTACATACACACATTATGCAAACTGATAATTTTCTGCTATTTCTCACAAGAATGGTTAATGGCTTTCATAATCTCTCCCATATTGTTCCTTTAAGGGTTCCAGTACTATAGGGACTTATTTATATGACTACCACGCGTGATAATGGAAATGACAGTTACGTTTAAATTGTAACCTTGTTGATGCTTATAATTCAGTTAAACAAATAACTTCATATTAGAGGTCTGTGAAATCTTTTTGCCTTGTCCTGCACTCTTAGTGTAGTCACAGGGGTGTTATTAATGCAAATAAAACCTGTAGACTGAAAAGGTGGATCTATCCGCACCTGTGTAACATTTAACTTGTCTGTCTGACCATCTCTCCTGCCAGAAGAGGGAGCATGGCAGGGTAAACATATGTTCTACTTCTGTTTGGCTGCCTGCCCTATCTGTGAAAAGTAAACATAGCCAAAGCAATAAAAAAAAGGTGAACAGGAATTTTATTGTTTATGTCTTTTGAACATGATACACTCTTTTGGAAATAGTTAGGCCTGCTGTGTCTTTGAGTTGATGTATTCTCAAAAATATGTGTGCCGTGCTGCGCTGCTAGTTCTTGAAATGTCTCTTTTTTTTTAATTCTCTATGGATATGTAATTTCCAAAGACACTTAATCTTCTTGAGATTTATTTTGATAACCATAGACCTTGGGTAATCACAGATTTTGAATTTGGTAATTGTTCAGAAATTGTTTAGATTGCATGAGGATATGTGGTAGCTTAGATGTCTGTGGGGGGCACACTCCCAGACAGGAAGTTTACGCATCACGCATGCCTCTCGCTCCTCCACTGACAAGGTCCTCTGCTTACACGGAGTCAAACGGAGCAGAGCATTTGAATATTAAGCTGCACCCTGTGGGATGCTCACCCCACTCTTCTCAGCTCTCTTATCATAATTTAGTCCAAACTGGTTGTGGATAAAGTCACTATTATGACAATTAGATGTGGCTCAATCCCCCGCAAACCCCAGGAGTCTTATTCTGAATTGTTGGCTGCCATAATGGTGCAGTCCACTCCAAGGGAGGGCTAAGGTGTTTACTGGCAGCATCAACAGGATGGAGCTGCCTTTATACATAAAGAGGAACCCATGCTCTCAGGAGACAAGGCAGATAACGGGTTAATCATCAACCTCATGCACATGCTTTGATTGTAATGTTCTATGTTTCCTCTTACTTATCCCCCTCCTTCCAACGATCCCTCGGTGCCAATTTAGCTGAACTGCACAAAAACAATACTACACTCTGGTGTGGGCTTCTACATGGCTGTGGGTGTTCTCAGAAATTCACTTTGCTTTTAAAGTCATGCAGTCCATGTATATATTCATGTTACAAACTTTCAGTTGATTATGTAACTCAGCGGGACCTTGTATACAAAAATCTGTAATTGTTAAAATAATTTAAGCCCTATTTTGGGCTTGTTGTTTGGAAAAAGACAATATGGCATGGGGGGTGTCTTTAAATCTATTCCACATTCTTCAGGTTAAAGAAAAGTAAAGAAAAGAGGGACTATTGGGTTTATTATCAGTGCACAGTTCCAAAGCTAGTATCTATGATCATGTGTGTTTTTATTATGCTTGTGGCATAGGTGCACATCAGTGAAGGTACCATTAATGCTGAATAATATCTACTTTTTTTCCTCTCTTGCTATCTCTTCTCTTTTTACATGAAAGACTTCCTCATCCAGGTTTTAAAGCACAGTGAATTCAATCTAACAGAGCCCAGGTGAAAAACTCACATACCTGCAGTTCAGACCTATAACCCGCTGGAAACACTGGGCACGTTAAGCAAAAAATTGGGACAACAAGATGGCCCCATATGCTGCTTCAAGTTTGAGTCAAGATTCTTTATTCGTCACATAGTTGCATAGTTATACAAGTACAATCTATAGGGTTGGGTGATCACTCCATAGTTCAATCATACTTTCTCCTGTTGGATTGCAAAGCATTGCTGCCAGGAAAGGATGGCAGCGGATGTTAACATGCACAAATTATACAGCTGTACTCCCTAAAATACAATGTGTGGCCCAAATTCAAGCAACTGGTTAGCACACTGGTGAGAGAGAAACACACACATTGAGAATTTATTTCTCAAATCTCAGTTCCAATTTTTACTTTTCACCTCACACCTGTAGCTCTACTAACTCATTCACTCTGTTTAAAATGCCTCACCTAGCTCCCCTTGACTCATCACCATGCCCTGCCCACATACACAACAAGTGTAGTCACATTACACTACAGTTTAAAAATCAAAAAGGCTGCTATAAATATCCTCCAGATGTGACATGAAACCCTAGCAAGGCAGATTTAATTTATTATGAATCACATAATAATATTTATTTAATGCATCAATGGGAAAAATGAGCTAAAAATCGCATTGATTTGTGAGTTGGCAAGCTATCATTGATCATTTGAACTTTGTCATTCCCCAGCATTAGTATCTATTGGGGCAAACTTGATTGTTTATTTTAGGTTGTATAGCTTATTTTTGCAAACCTAGTTATGTCTTTGTCAATTTTTTTGCCAGTAACAGTGAACTACAGGTGTATTTCCAGTTGTGTACTTTACATGATTTATGGAAAGCAATGCTTGCAGCATACAAAGTTTACCTAAAGTTTTATAGCCCTTTTACACACATACATTTGAACACTATTAAACCTGTCATAAGCTACAAATATCCTTGAACTTGTTTTGAGTACCTCTCAAAGCAATTTATGAAGATGCAATCAGAAACAGTGTACAAAATATTTTGCACTGTAAAACTTCAGAAATGCTACTTGAGAATACAATGCATGATAATTACAGTGGACAGATATTGGTGACCAGCACCCCAGAGCTGATAGTAGTCATATGAATCATTATATGTATTTGGGTGAGCGGGCCTCTCGTAGAATATTTCCCAGTTCAATCAAATGATTCAGATTTATGCTGTCTTGGCATCAGAAGATCTGAGATGATGGAGTTATGATAAAGTAGTATGCAGTGTTGGCTGCTCTTGTTCATGTTGTAGTACGTCCTACATCTCTGCCCCCGGTGAAGAGGGCAGGAGTCGAGATATATAAAGCACGTGTTTGTGGTGGAGTGAAACCGAGTGTTAAAAAAATTAAAACTGTCCACTGCAGCCATTGCCTGTGTTTTTCATTCATGCTTCCTTTATTTTTGTTGGGGGGGGGTCCAACTACTTCCTATTTGTGCTTATTCCTTTTCCTGTTTGAATAAAATTTTGAACCAATCAGCATATAGCAAACAAGTGATAGCATGCACAAAGGTGTATCTCTGTAGCCACGGTGTCGATTGACATCCCATAATCCTTCCGTCTGTGGAAAAAAATCATAATCTTTATGATTGATGATGGATTATATCTTGTTCTTGGTTGGTTGGAGTGGAATTTGTGCATGTCTGTGTGATGGTCCAAGAATTTAAGTATCACCAGCTGAAGGCATTGCAGTGGAAACTTGACTGTGGGATTCTTATTACACAAGAAAAAAGAGACTGCAAAAAACTGTGTATGTTGTTTGTGAGGGAGGTACGAGCGTACGTGCTTCAGGTTGTCTTTGAGTGAAGGGTGTAGAGGGTGTTTTTGTTCCACTCATCTCTGATGGAATGTCTTTTTGTGACGTAAGGATCAAAAGGTTCAAGGTTATAATGCATGAACCAACACATGTGTCACTGATGCTCAGTGACAGCTATTCCCTGCAGAATTGAAAATTGCTGAATTTCTTGTGTCATTTTCTTTATAATTCTGTGAAAATAATTACTGTGAGATATCAGCCAGTTGTCATCCCTGCACCTCACATTCCCAGGTTTATTTGGAATGATGCCACACGTTCCATAGACCCAAACCCAGAGAACAGTGTTTGAGGGGAAAAGTGAAATGCAGTGACAGGTGTTTGTGAAAAATAAAGAGATAATATATGATGAGAGATCAGAAGCCCCCTATTTTGCTTTGGAAGAATGATGGTAGTCATAAAATAGACAAAGAGGTTCATGGAAAAATGTGTTTTAAGTTGACACAATGTGCATGGTGATTTGTACAATTTGACAGTCACTACAACAATCAGGGAGCTTTAATGTACAGGTGCAGCAACTATAACTATGAGAATTATTATATAGATGGAAAAACATGGCAGAAACATGTAGCTTATCCCGCATTTAGCTACACACATGGTATCATTCTAGTCAATGCACTTAAACATCTTTATATCTAGGTGCAGTAGAGACTTTAAAAGCTTCAGAATTGGCTTTACACCTAACAATATGCACAAAAATGCAGCTTGTACATTTTCTAAATGAGGTTGTTTATATAGTGTGTTAGTTTTTGAGCCGTGCCAAGAATATCTTACCTACTGCAGCTTTGGCAGTAGTTTTAACATGATCACTGATCACGAGTCCCAGTTTGGCGCTTTGTCTTCTTTTAATCAAGCTATCTCCATGGACTGGCTCTTACAGTGAAAGGCTTGCTGATGCAGTGTTTGTTTCTTATGGCTCTGGTGCCAGCTCTGCAGTCCGCCGGCTGCTGAAGGAGCTAGTCATTAGCAAGGGAGCTAATATTTCAGCCCATTTACCATGGTGTACCTTGGTGGTCCCCCTTTGGCTCCAGATCTAGGCCTCTTTGGAATCACAGCCTTTGACCCACTCCCTATGGTGAGGTTATTTTGGGGATGTGGGTCACTGCATCTCTAAGTCTGACATATAGATCCAAAATTTCCAAAGGTGAGGTGGAGAATTTCTCTTCTTAAAAAGAAACTTTTTGACATTCTTTGGCAAAGGGCACTCACTGTGTCTCCAAGTAAAGAGTGCTGCATCCACTCCCATATAACTCTTGTTTTTATTTGACTTCAATGGTCTGACATTTAGTAGTACTCATAAATTTTTGCAGTGGAACCCTGCCTTTTGGGGTGGAGACTTATTTGTCAACCTTCACAGTATTTCACTTTATATTCAGATTGATAGACCTCCTGTGGCTTATCATGTGGGTCTCTGTTTTTCCTCATTGGTACTTTGAGTACATTCCTTGGCAAAGAGTCATCTTTTTACATGTGTATGGAGCCTGTGTTTGGACCGCACTGGGTCCAGTGCAGTGTAAACCGACCTAGTAGATCCAGTATACCAGTTTATGTTTTCTTTGTCCTGCTAAATAAACTACACCTATCCAGAAAACTGCCACTGTAGTGCAAACAAATGTTTATATGTATATATTTTATCTGCTTTTCTTTCTCATTATTACTGTTTTGAGAGGGAGTACCTCTAGAATAAGAGTGCAATGTCAGTGCTTTTGTGGTAACTGCAGACCTTTTAAAAGCTATTATTAATAGTATGAGAAACACTGTTATCCATCCACAGTTATGGATTGATATACTTGCACAACAACCACTTCAAAAAATGTTCTTAACACCTAAGAATTCTGTTCATTCTTTAGTCAAGAAGAAAACAGAGAGAGAGTAAAACATTTATAAAAAAGCCAACCTGACTTTCCTTGCCTGGGGAATGAAATGCTATAGCTGATTATTACAGCTAACTATGACGGGAGGACCACCAAGGTAGTGACAACTGATGTAGCTGCCTCCAGGGTTAGACAAAGGTTTACATATTACACAAGCAATTTAGATGTTTTCTAAACATGTTGCCAAGACAGTGGGAGTTGGCAGCTCCTTCCTTGTTTAGGTTGTCTTTTTTTTCCTTTTTTACTCTACTCTAGCCCTCACCCCCCATCCAAGCCTCGTATTTTGCATGGATTTTGTGTAAATCAGTGAAGAGTGAGGGGATGGGGAGCGAAAAGCAGGGACTGAAGCACTCTGGACTTTTGTGCTCTCTATGAACTGTGAGTGAGCTAATAAATTCTTTCAGCCACTCAGCATAGCATTCACAGATATCCCCCAAAGATTACACACACAAATCACCGCACAATGGAGGCCACCGGGAGGGTCTGGGCGTCACTGGGGCCCCCGACCCTGGGGACAGGCGCACATAAACAGGCTGCAGAGAAGACCTGGCAAAGTCGATGATTTGTAGAGGAGATGCTGCTAAACCCGGAGTCAAATGCTTCCTAATGGTTGGTAAAAGTATATGTTTTAAAGGTGTGTAATGAAACATTAATACGAATGAGAGAAAAGCAAAGATGTGAAGGGGAAGGTGAATGTCAAAAAAAAAGGGACAGGCAGGGGGTTATGGATGTATAGAGACTATGTGTTGGGGATGATGAAGATGACCAAGGGGGGTGATTCCAACCCCACACAGCCAAGCACAAGCCAAGAAGGGACATAATTAACTCCTGGATCTTTTGTGTTTATCATCTGACTGCAGGGTGGAGATGAAAGGGGCCTGCTAAGCCTGGCATTCCACCCCAATTATAAGAAGAATGGCAAGCTCTACGTCTCCTACACCACCAACCAAGAGCGCTGGGCCATTGGACCACACGACCACATTCTCCGTGTGGTTGAATACACTGTTTCGAGGTAATGGGAGAAGTGGTGTGCCAAACCACTGCCTGAAATGACAACATACAAAGTACATAAAAGGTCTAGGTTAATAAAGACTGGGGTTTTTAATTCTAAATGCTATAAAAAAAGAAAAACGGTTTAAATATGAAAGTTTGTGATTACTGAATCCTAGATTTTTTTTTTTATCATACCACTAACAAGTCCAACCTGCTAACCTCGATTTCTGCAAGAAACCATGGTAACAAAACCTTCAAAGGCACACAGAGGATTCTTCTAGACATGCAAAGAAATCAAAACGGATAATTTTTGTCTTTTGGGGATTTAGAAAGTAGGTCAAATCACCAAGAAAAATAACTTTAAGTGAAAAGTGTTTTGCTAAAGATGTGCAACACTCTCATTATCATAACAGTGTTTTGCTTTTTCCTGTGTCTGTACCTTACACTCCCTTCACAATGGCCTGTGATTAAGAAAACAATCTTTTCTCACGAACATGTTTAAGTGTTACATTTTAATTTTCATAATCACAGTTGTATGTTTGACTTGATGATCTAATCTTAATTATAATCTTGGCATGCAGTCTTGGTAACTGCAGCATATAGTCCTTAATTTGAGGGTCCAATAGAGAAATGATAGTTAAAGTACTTAATGGTTGCTTAAAAGACTTTATTTTTTTTTACTTTAGGAAGGTGCTTTTCAAAATTGCACGACTACCCAAAATAACACATCTTGCCATATTAGTTGCTGATACTGTGAAACCAAATTCTCATTTTGCACTTGAAATTGTGCAACATTTTGAAGCCTGTCTTTACATCTCCACCCACTGTCTTTGGTGAAAAGTTAGATCAAGACTAAATGTCTCCAGAAAACAAAGTATTTAAAGTAATTTAATGTTGGATTTTGTTCGGCGTGTCCTGTCAGCATATCTTATCCATGCCTTGTTGTCATTGTACCCATTAACAGACTCGTTATTTGAAGCAAACAGTCAATTCAATGCTGTTTTTATACATGCACTATTACCATGAACTCTTTGCATGTGAAAACATAACTGCTGAATTAAATTGCCTTTAACCTGCCGGCTCCCCATTAACTGTCTTGTGTTATATCTGTGTGATATAAATACCAAATTGCACGGATGAAGAAAAAAACAGATAACAGTTCAGAAAATTCATTTGCAAAAAACATTATCTTATATTGTATATTTTAAAACACCATTTGACAATATCTCTGTGACTTTTACATCAGTCACAGTGACAATTTGGGCCAGCTGTCCACGTTCAGATATCATACCTGAGTACCGTATTTTCACGACCATAAGACGCACTGTACTAAAAGGCGCAGTCTCAGTCATGTGTCCCATTACTGTATTTAACACACATAAGGCGCACCTGATTATAGGGCGCGGGTTTTATAGACAATCTACGCCCACACGTCCCCCTTTAACTTCTCATGGTGTCCTGTCCTGTACTACGTCCGCCTTACAACAACAACACACACAAGCATACAAGTATGCGTATTTAAAAATAGAGTTTGGTATTCAAATTTTTATTACCGGTAATTGTCATCAATCAAACCCAAGTCTTCATCCTCTGTTTCTGAATTAAACAGCTGTGCCAAATCTCCACCAAACATGCCAGGGTCACTTTCTTCACTGTCAGAGTCACTGTCCGTGCCGTGCGGCTCCTCGGAAATGATTCCGGCTTTTGCGAAAGCTCAAACAACAGTGCCAGCAGACATGTTAGCCCAAGCATCTACAATCCATTTGCAAATTGTGGCGTAACTCGCCCGGCGCTGCCTTCCACTCTTAGTAAAACTGTGGTCTCCATCGGTCATCCATCACTCCCACGCCGCTCGCAGCCTTACTTTGAACGGCCGGTTCACACCGATGTCCAGCGGTTGGAGTTCCTTTGTCAGGCCTCCCGGAATGACAGCAAGCTCAGAGTTCATTTGCTTCACTTGTTTTTTCACATCGGCTGTGAGATGGGCACGCATAGAGTCACAGATCAACAGCGATGGTGATGCGTGGAAAAAAACACCTGGTCTCCTTACATACACCTCCCTCAGCCACTCTTTCATCATTTCCTCATCC
>VUQR01016425.1:0-11912 GCA_015108515.1 Hemichromis elongatus
CCTTTATACGTGTTTTTTTTTTTTTTTTTGCTACAAATGTATCTCTCTGGTTTGGTCCCAATTAACCCAATGCGCTGGCATAAGATGATACACTGTAACCCAGCGTAGACATGTCTTTGATTTTCTGGTCAATGGTGACAGTGGGCTTTGTAGTGACTGCTTTGTTCCTGCTTTATTCCTTCACACTCAGACTGTAAATGCAGCGTGGACATGCATCTGCTGGCACTGTAAGTCAGCTTTATAAACCCTGCGTCAGTGCCAGCCTAATGATCCCCGCTCTAAGGAAAGAACAAGATAATAAAGTTTAAAGTAACTTGTCAGAGGGTGGCCAGTGGTCTCTTTACATTGTGGTCGTTTTCTACAAAACTGGCATAGCTCTGAGTAGTGTTCATGTTTGTGTGAAGGCATTAAATGTCACATTTGGTGGTATAGTTAAGTCTGAAAAAGTTTACTTAAAGTGTAAACACAGTTTAATGCCTAAAAATCGTTTGTTGTTTTATTTTCATTAATAATCACGGTTGCTCTTAGTCTTTCCGCTCGGTTCTCTGACGTTTATCTCATCCAAACAGTGCTCAGCTGCAGCGCTACCAGCCTGCAAGCATGTCAGCGGTCCCTGCTCTGCAGCCCCATCTAGTGGTTAAAACAGCACTGCGCATCTCTATATGCACTATCTGCATTCGTGGTGTCATAGTTTGCTCCTCATTTTAGAATAAAGATTAGTTGTTCCCACAATTAGTGCTCACAGTCAGATGAAAGAGGTTCATCTTCATCATCACTGACTCATTAGAACATAGATCTGGGTTCCATAAATATCACTATTTCTCAGTTAAATTAACAGCTTATTCTAGTCCACAGCTTTTAATTTCATTGCACAACATCCAGTTGCACATGTTGATCCATTTTTTCTGGCTAACATCTTCATTTTTACTTGTAGTTCATCATTTTCAACAGTTCCAGTTATTCAAACCTTATCTCGCTATTTAAGAAGAAGAAGAAGAACTTTTCTTTATCCCGAGGGAAATTCTTTTGTCGTACACCTGCTCAATGCAGTAAGATAGACAGAGGAACAGCGGAATAAGATATACGTACAAAATAAGAAATACAATATATACAATATATGTAGCCAGTAATGTTATCAATTTAACTGCTAGGCTAGCTGCACTTTTAGCAAGTTATTTATAACTGTTTTCAGCTGTCGCTACATCATGCTTAGCTAACAGTTTGTCCCTACTGTTAGCTACTTTTACCTAATCATGTCAACTGTTAGCTTTATGTTTAGCCAGATATATCTTTTTTTATATTTCTTTTTCACTAGAGGTCTATTTATCATTTACTAAAAATTAGCTTAGGGTTTGAGTCTGCTGGGTCTTTTTGACATTAATAGTTGTGTTAATCTTTCCACATATCCCTGATAGCAGGTTGGGAGTTCCTGCTTAAATGTTTTTAGAGTTAATTAATCCCAATACTCACACGAATTGTAGTTCTAATCGCACATTGGCAAATTATTATCTATTTATACATAATTATTGCAAGCCACTGTATTTTAACAGTTTATTCATTATAACTAAGCAGCTTTAATAGGACTTCTACCAAACAATTTAAATATCTGGCTTTAGTCAAAATGTTAACTTATCCATTTCAACGGTTAATCATTTCAAACTTCAATAATAACTAGTCACAATTTGTTATCTATAATTTTAGCAAACTATAGTATTTCAGCAGTTGATACATCATGTTTAGCTAAGTTTAATTTGTTTACACTGTTAGCTGATGATTTCACACACATTTAGTAAGCTATGACTATTTATTTATTTTCACGTTTCACTTTTTTTTTTGCACTAGTGACCTACTGTTGTCAACTCCTAAGTAAAGAAAATTGCCATTGAGTGTCATGAAAGTGCTAGAAGTGGCTAAATGATGTCAGCGCCTAATTTGCATAATTGGTCATGCTAATGTAACTGTAACCACAACTGTAGAAGAGAGAAATAACAGAAGAGACATAAAGCCATTAAAAACACCCTCAAATTATTTAGAATACATTTAGAGCTACAAATTAAATTTTATTTAGTAATTATTGTTTTGTTTTTTTAATGTCACAGTTCCAACTCTCGTCCAGGCTTTAGCGGCAAAAGTGAACCTAAATAGGCACTCTGGCGGAGTTACTTTGTGTGTGTTTAAGTAGTTTTAAACCTTGTGATCCACAAAGTAACAGTATAAGAACATTTCTAACAATATTGTTGTTTCACAAACTACATTAACAATCAAAATGGACAAAAAAAAAAATGGACAAAAAGCCTCACCAGACAGTTTCAGTCCATATCGAATGTACAACATGGAGTTAAGGCTCTGCAAGGACATCCGATTTCTAAGTTCGCAATGATTGGAATTAATTTAGTGCAATGATTTATTTTAGACAAAGAAAAATGTAGGGCAGGCGCAGCGGCTTCGCTCATGCGCGATTCATTTGCAGTTTGGACGCGTAGGGGTGAACATCTCCCACCCTGACAACAGCTGGGGGCGACTGCTACGTGAGGACTATGCGCCGCCCGTGAGCACTTTGGCACGGGTGAGGTGCCCACGGCAGCACCCGCTGCTTGTTGAGAAAGAGAGATACGCGCTTTCACGTCAAAAAGTTGTCATAAATAAATTTCCAATAACACCAGAACAAGTCGCCAGACGTGTCGTTAGTCGCTTTTCAGAGAAGAAAAAAAACACTAGGGGGTCTGAAAACTAAATACTGGGCCTACTTATCATTTACTTTAAATGAACTTTTCTCCTAAGTTTTATAATCCTAATCACTCACTAGCACTTAGCTCTATCTCTTTTACCCAAAACGTCTAAGATCCAAGTTAACGTTAGACCATTTTTATTTATACATCTCCTCTCAAACCTGGAACCATTCACCATTAAACAACATCCCCACATATCTGCCTTCACAATCGAGCAGTCCAGGCAATCAAGGAAGCAGGTTTTGGCTTGGCTGTTGTATACACATTGTCATTATCATATAGCAACGTGTTTCCTGCATAGAATGTCTTTTAGGTGCATTCAGTGACAGAAAGTATGAGCCCCTTCACATATGGTAAGGTATCGTGAAGGATATAGTGCAGGTCGTGTCTGAGTTAAGTGTGTATTTTCAGCCGTTCGAGGCTACCTATTTGTTCTTTTCAGGGCTCTTTATTCTCAGTGCATCCCTGAGCTCCACTGGAGCAGAATGGTAGCAAACTTAAATGTGATAAGAATCAAATCCCTCAAACGGTGAGGAAATCCAATCATTCACTCTCGCTCCCTCTGATTGAATTGTCTTGTTTCCTGATCACTCTATGCAGCCAGGAGGAACATACTGACTTGCTGCTTATCAAATATTAATGGCAGCATTTGATGAAAGGCAGACAGAAGAGAGTGGAGGGGTGTTGGGCAGGTCATGCTTTTTAATACCATCGATCCTGCCGGTACACTTGGGTAAAGATTTTATGTTTAATCTCAGTGCAGAGAGAGGACACACAGCAGCTGTGGACAGCATCTTGTGATCTGTATCGGTTGTTTTTGACAGACAAATCAGCCCAATACTTATTGTTAGATTTACATTAGAGATGGAAGCACAAACACATGCGATCCCACTTGTTTTTTCTGAATATAAAGCCAGTAACTATTGTTTTTCCTTTAAAAAAAATCCTGATTATATTTGCCAGTGAATGTTGAACAATAGCAATAAAACTCCAGATGTTCATTTGGTGTATCCCACCATGCATAAAGAATAACAGTGACTTCAGGTTTCTGTTCAGATTCATGTTAAAGCTGCTGACCCTCCACCTTCTCTCTCTCTCTCTCTCACGCACACACAGCAGGAGCAGAGCTCTGTGTTCCCCTCAGTCCTTCACGTCGTTCATCTGTTTGACTGTTTTTCCAGATTCACTCTGGGTACAGGAACAGCAGGGGCGAACCTTCAGCCCAACCAAAGGCCCCCAGCACCAGTGATGGATGTAACACAGATCTGCCAGGCTCTGTTCCTTCAGCACAGTTCAAGTTTTGTTTTTTAAGCATGGTGAAATTCACATGTATCGCGAGTTTAAGGGACACAGCATCTGTCAGTATATATGCTGTGATCAGCAGAAAAACTAGTCATTATGTCCCATGTGCTTCACTTTGTTACTTTTTAATGTAATACCCATCTGTGTACACTTGAGGGAGCCATCAGCTAGATGTACTCTTTTGTCCTGCTGCTGGTACAGAGCCGATCTTTTTTTCTTTCTTTTTTTTTTTACTATGACATATTTAACACAATAGGCACAAAGGAGCACAAATTAAGACTCAAGAAATGTCTGGAGCCGGTCAAACTGAAGACAACGATAAATTATAAAACAGTGCATTTTTATCCGCATCAACGTCTGTTCAGATAAAATTCTTATTAATCCTTTTATATTTATTCATGCATTAGTCTGAGTAACCATAAAAGAAAACATTTAAAATACACACACTCTGTGCTTTTGCTTACATTGTATTTCCTGTATTATAATAGAGTTGTAGTTGCTTCTTTTGTGTAACTGTGGATTGTCCACTGTACAATTTCCTTACAAATACTTACAGGTAAGTACACTGGAATATTAGTTTGCAAGTCATCTTAAATACTGTAATTATAACAAATAAATAAATACATTGTATGTATCTTTAAGCACTGCATACGTAATTTAAAGTGGTGCCTAATTTCTGCTATTTTACAGGAAATTGTGAAGTAAAACTATGCTGTACCTTTTAAGTTATGTTTGAACAGTGTTTGAGGGAAAAGTTAGACTTGGATGCATCATTTATGACTTAAGATGGAGAAATATTGCAGAGTTTTACTGCAAAATTACCACAAAACTGCACAGTACGTGTTACCCCCTTATCCAAATGTATTTGTAGGTAAATGTAATTATATTGTAATTTCAAATGAAATATGTTGAAATCCCATTTAATTACAGGGTAATTACGCTCTTGGTCAAGGACTGTATTAGAGAGTCTTCTTTTATCCTGAAAAACCTGAATAATCTTCACCAGGTTTTAAGAAATAAATTGAACAAAAATACCAGATTTAGCACAAAAAACAAAAAAAAACCCCAAAATGCTACAAACTGGACAAACTGTTAATTTATTTATATATTTTTTTATTGCCAGAAGGTTCAATAAATACTACAGTTTTAAATAAACTGAATTTTTCCCAAGTATTATTAAATGGCTGAAGCTTCACAGGGTTAATTTGGCTGTAAGCTTATAGCCAAATAGATATTTGAGTTGTATGCTTCACCAGGACAGAGAAAATAAAAGAAATTACACATTTGTTTTTTTAGTTTAGAAAGTATTCAAAGACTTCTGTCTACTAGAGTGCATGTAAGGCATGCTGTTTTCTGTCACTGTAAGTGTCTTGGTCCCTCTTTACCATCAGCTGAATGCGTGTCAGACAGTTAGTAGGACAATGAAGCTGCGTTTTCTCTGTGTTTGAGGGTGTCTCACAGGGAGCAGGAGTAAGGTGTTGGGTGTAGTCTCAGCGCACAAAGTGAAGATGAGTCGACCTCCCAAAAACAGGAGCCATCATTGTCTCGCTGGAGACAGAGGAGGCGATTGTTCTGATTGTGAAGAGTCTCACGGCTACCTGGCGACTGATGTCTTTGTGCTCTGTACTCACAGGAGGCATAAGGCTTTTGTAAGTCTGAGATGCTTTATAATAAGAAATATTTGGTAGTGCTACAATGGATCCGCCCAATCGAATGCTGTTAAAGACCTAAATGGACCTGTCCTAAAAGGACAGTGGGAGGTTTCAAATAAAACTTTTCAAAGTTTTCTTTTAAACTATAAATAACCACATTGATGAAATTGTTAGGAGTCATCATGAGTACCAAATGAAACCCATCAAAGGCCTCACTGTGAAACATAACCCGCAGAGTCAAGGCTGTACCTGTGGCACATGTAGCAACAGCATTTGACTCACTGCTGTGGTACACAACATTACATAATAAACAGTCTGCTTGCAGTGCCTACTGCAAGGAGGAGCTGCAGTACATGTGCCCACAGATGGCATGCCAATGGCCTGTCCCCGTGTTTCCATTGGGCACTTTATTTCTCCCAGAATCCTCTGCATGAACCGCTTCCCCCAACCCAAAATTCCTCTACAGGTCATCAGAGCTAAGCAATGACAAGCCTTCCAGCAGCACGTCACACGGATAAAGGCTTATTGTTACACGCTAGTAAAATGTTTGGAAGTGTTGGAAATCAAGATGGATTTCTGGTGATTCCTTTGATTGTTTTTTTTTAATTTTCGAGACAACAGCAGTAGGAAACAAAAAGTCAAAAAAGCTACTTTCACATTTCATTGTTTCATTGCAGCGGATGCTACTAAATGTTCACAGTAGCACTAAAGGGCACAAAAGGGGACATTGTTATAATACACGTTTCACATGAATGTAGTGAGTCTATTGGTCCAGTGTGGTGTACGGTATATTCAGGTAGGGGTAATTAAAGTAACTACTAGTTTTATGTCTTTTAAAATAAATATATCTACAAAACAAGCTATTTTAAGATAATTAATGAAAACAGAAGTACCGGTAATCTTTTCCCCCTACTCTTTCAGTACAATAATGTGGTTTTATATCTGAAAATGAACAGCAAGCCTACAGCTCTGGGAATTCGTTGACAAACATATGCACACTTCCTGTTAGTGTACCAGAGAGCAGCCGATTCAGTTTAAGGCAGTATTTCACATGCTGCGTCACTGGAGGGCAGCAAGATGTCAGAGTACAGCGCTGGTGCAGAGAATACAGCACAGTGGGAAGGAGGAACAATAAAGTGCCGAGAAAAGTTCGCCTTCAGTGTCATCACAATTTTAATAGAAAATCAGAACTGCTTATGAACGAGTGCAACGTAAGCACAAAAATGAATTCTCGCTTGAAAAAGAAATCCACATTGTGAAACTGGATGTTAATTCATTTGATATTATAAAGGTGGGAAAAGGCAGTGGTTGCAATCAATTTTAATGTTACAGTGCAAGTGTTCATGGAGCTTCGCTTCTTCCACATTTTGTGATGTTAAATCCTTATTCCCATATAAATTTAATTAATTTTTCACCTCAAAAGTCTACACACAATTCCCCATAATGACAAAGTGAAAGAAACATTTGCTTGAAATTCTTGTAAATTTATTAAAACTAAAAGACAAAAATATGACATGTGCAGAAGCATTGGCGGCCTTTGCTCAATAGTTTGTTGAAGCACCTTTGGAAGCAGTAACAGCTCCATCAGGTTGGAGGGGGACAGAGATGTTCAGTCGGGTTCAGGTTTGGGCTCTGGCTAGGCAGAGTGGTCCTGAAGCCACTCCTTTGTTGTCTTGGCTGTGTGCCTGCAGTTGCTGTTCTCTTTGAAGGCCCAGAGCACTCAGGAGCGGGTTATCATCAAGGCAGCATTCATCGTTGCCTCGACCCTGGCTAGTCTCCCAGTTCCTGCTGCCAAAAACATCCTCACAGCATGATGCTGCCACCACCATGCTTCACTGTGGGGATGGCATTGATCAACAGACGTCCAGTGCTTGGTTCAGTCTTTGTTTCAACAGACCATCCTTCGGGTGACTTTTGCCAAACTGCATGCAGGCTGTCATGTGTCTTTTACTGAGTAGCGGCTTCCATCCAGACACTCTACCATACAAGCCTGACTTTCGGAGCACTGCAGAAATGGTTCCCTTCTAGATGGTTCTCTTCTCTCCCTTTGCTGTGAATACTTTCCATATTCACTATATAAACACAACATTATAATGTGAAATATTTGAACAGTAGGATTCAGAATGCATCATTTTACATTAAGAGTTAAGAATCCCTTCGGCTTTGGTCTGATGAACCACCTGGTCGCAGTCAGGGTGCGGTACTCTGTAGCTAGGTGAGACATTTGGCTCAGAGCTTTTGTTCTCATCATCAAAACAACCACAAGAGGACAAAGATCAATAGCTATCCATTTCTACAAAGGCTGGCCCCTCAGCGACAGCGACACATAATCAAGCGCAACGCTGCTGATTTACTGTGGGAGACTCTTGCCCTCCATGTGAATTCACCTGGGGAGCTGAAGAAAAAAAAGGGGTCACATTTCATGTTATAATAATTTCTGTGATTGATATGTGTCGCCGTAGTTTGCTAGTTTCTGGCTCCCATCAATCTAGGAGCCGGTCAGATAACCTGAAGGGCAGCACACAGTCCTCCTTTGCAGGGCTCCGCTGTGCTCTATTTCTAGTGTCAGCCCATGTTAAGGTTTGTATTCCTTCTAAGCTCTGCGAGGCCCTGAAATAGAGTGACAAGCTGTCTCCATAAATACAGAGGTCCTATGGGAGAACATAATTGCTTTGTGATCTTATATCAGCCTTCACGGTGTCCTTCACTGTTGTGGAGGAATCCTTTTCTGTCCTCTACGTGTGGTAACAGCAACTTAGCGAGATTACCGCCTTTCATTTAGGCCCGACTCTATCATTCCAAAAGGTCGCCCAGAGGCTGCTCGTGTCTGCTTTGGCCCCGGGGACCCTGACACAGTAAATAAAGTCAGTCAGGTGGGGTGGGGTGGGGCCTGCCTTTGTTTATGAAAGGGGTAAAAGCATCACGGGGAGAGAGAAAAAACAAACAACAGGTGGGCTGTCCTCTTTTAGATTGTTTCAGGGATTGGGTTTGCGCAAGGACAGTTAGGGCTTGAGTTTCCTATCATTCCTGACTTGCTTTGTTCAGAGGTTTGCTGAATTCTTGTCACTTTGCATCACTGGACCAGTGCTGCACAAAGGAGATGTGGCCTGATGGTATGATAAAAAAAATCAATGCAAATAAGAGTGTAAGGTTTCTGGTGAATGTAATGCCATTATAGATTCTTCTCAGGGTGACGGGGCAGTCACGTGGTAAAATATCAACCCGAGCAGTTGTTGTTTGATATGGTTCCAACAGCATTAAAGTCAGACCCACTCGGATCTTTTCTCCTGCCCGTCGTCACCCGTCTGCGGCTCTGCACTGCAGCCAACCTCAACCAGCGTGTACTGGCCCACCTTCCTAGTACAGACTGCTGTTGCTGTGGAAATATCTCCAACTGGGACAGATGGCCCCACAGAGGGAAAACCAAGGTCACGTCTGGGCGGGGGTGGGGGTTTGAGTCGGCCCCGTTTGCTAACACGAATGGATCTGGGAGTCCCCACGGGGTCCACGGGACAGAGCGCCACCTCGCTGCCGGCCCTTTCTGGAGCGTCCTCCTGGGAGACAGAGTCGGCATTGTTACCGTTGGTGGTGCAGCCCAGCGGGTAGAGAGAACGAGAAAGAGAGTAGCGCTCCATGGAGGGGGGTTCCTGACCTAAATCACGTTTCCCTACTCCACAAGACCCCTTGCTGCCTCTCCTCTTCCGGAAACCCCCCTCTTTCCCGTCTTGTGCTTCCTGCTCTTGGTCGTTGCCCCTGGACTCTGAAAGGAAGCATTGCTCCTCTTCCAGTATTTTCTCCACCATCATCTTCCTCTTGCTCTTCTGTCTCACCTTGCGTTTGACGGCGCAGATAAAATCCAGCACATTCAGGAAAAAGGACAGAGCGGCCACGCCGAGCATAAAGTTGAGCATCACAGTCTTCTCAGTGGGCCTGGAGATGTAGCAGTCCACCTGGGTAGTGCACGGAGCATGCTGGCACAGAAACCTCCTGGGGATGTAGAAACCAAACAGATAATAATGAGCTGCTCCAAAGCCTGCTTCCAGCAGAGTCCTGAACATCAGATGGAGGATGTAGGCTCCACTGAAGGACCGGGCCCACCCTCGCTGCTCTACCGTGAGAGGCAACTTGTTGAACGGCTCCTGGCGGATTCTGAACAGCTGAAAGGTTTTGGTTTGTTTCTGGGAGTTCAGGTCCACTGAGAGGGCATTGGAAACCTTATGGACCACATAGATGACAAAGAGGATGTAAGGGATGCACAAGGTGACAAGCTGCACCAGCCAGAAGCGGAAGAGTGAAACGGGAGAAAACAGATCGTAGCACACGTTGGCGCAGCCGGGCTGGATGGTGTTGCACACAAATCTCTCCTGCTCATCCTGGTAGAGAGGATAACCGGCGAAGAGGAGGATCAGGACACGGAGGAAGATCATCACGACAAGCCACACCTTTCCTGTGGGGAAAAAAGGAAAATGAATTAAACTGATTTTAGGATCGGCTGTAAAAAAGTGAGTCGTCCCCCCCCCCCATGATCTTTAGTTTAGTAGCCAAATATATGACCATATATAACAATTTAAAAAAATAGACTCACCCATTAAAGTGATGCTGTGATTGACAGAGATAAAAAGCACTTCTGAGGCACTTGATCCCACCATGTCTGCTGTGCTCAAATGCCTCCAAAATCGTCTGGTCCTCCAGTTTCAGACCAAAGGCTAAAATCAGTGAGCCAACACTCCACTTCTTGTCTCTCCTCTACCCTTTCCACAAAGGCTCACATTGGCTTCTAGGTGGGCAGCATGACATTCACTCGCCCAGTCCCTGAGGGTAAAATTGGATCGGATTCATCTGAATCACCCAAGCTTCTAAAAGGCTGAGTGAAGTTAGCGCACCACCTTACCTCTTCCTCTGTCCCCTGCAGACGACCGTCTGTCCTCAGACAACAGAAGACGGCCGTGAGCCCTATTGTCGATCTATTCTTAACCCACTCGCAAAAGCTTACCGCTGTCCGGGCATTGCAAAGATATTTTGGTGCCGCTGGTCGTCTTTACAGGAGAGGAACAAGCCTCCTGGCTTACTCATGCTAAACTACTGTATTAGGTTCTTCACCACAATGGCAAGCACGCTCTAACAGGCCGCTCCATAAAAATATAAGAAGCTACTGAGACATTTTACGATGACAAATAAAGATAACATGCAGATATGCAGACAGTGGATTTGCTTTCGTGAAACATAAGCAGGTTGTGAACTGCATTTTCCCACAGCTGATAGCAGTTTATGGATGTAAAGGAATTACTGGAAGCCCACATAACATGGCTAGGAAATACAGCCATGTTTAATCATTTGTCTTAAATACAGCACAGGTGTATGTATACTACATGTATGTATGTGTATATATAGCAAGAGAGAGAGAGAGAGACAGACTGATTCTCTCTTGTAACAAAGCACAGATTTTCCATGACGTTAGTTTCCTGAGGGGACACATGGGTAAAAACAGTTGGCTTGGCTCATAATCACTACAGATCAGTGATCATTAGCACTTTCATGCTTGCCCACACATGAAAAAATCCCACTCAGAAGTCTGTTATGACTGACTTTTTTTCTGCCTGTGATCACCTTTTCACAAAGAGCAAAAGCAAAGCAACAGCTAACGGCACAGTTTAAGCAGCAAAAGAGCCTCAACTGCTACCCTCTGTCCCTTAGACTCGTAGTCAAGACCACCTAAACCAAGACCAGGACAATACCAAGACCAAGACAGACCGAGTCAAGACCAAGACAAAGTCAAGACGAGACCAAGACCGAGACAAAAAAGAAATGACTGAAAGATTTATTAGGGTGTGTTTTGACTAATCCCCAATTCAACCAGACCCAGAACTGATCAGGAATTAAAACAGGACTACAACAGTTCAAAATCAGGACTACTTTAGGACTTAACCAAGACAGAACCAGAATCAAAACTAGATGATAGCAGCACTTAAAATCATCATAGACCAGCACTACACTTATTTAGATTCAGAAAGGTTTATATGACTATTTAGCCTTGTTGTGCAAACAAGCCTGCATAACTTAAGAAATATACAATTTGTAAAGTAACAAATGGTATCTACATAGATCCACTTAGTACTAGATACATGTTCTGATGAGTTTTGGCAAACAACCATTTGACTAACATGTGTGTGTCACCTGGCTCTGGTTCCATCTCTGTTCTGTCCTCAGTCTCCTCTCCATCTCCCTCTCT
>VUQR01016427.1:3627-19824 GCA_015108515.1 Hemichromis elongatus
TTTACAAGCTCACATTATAGCTGGCTTATAGGCTGAAGGCAGGAGATCCTGTTGCCTGCCAACAAGCATGTAGGCTACAGGCTGAACCATTAAACACCACACAGACACATTTCCTTTGATACTTCCACAAATAACAGCTTAGATGTCACTACGCTGTGTATGTGTCTGTACACACACGTATATCTCGGGAAGAAAGTTAACAGGTTGGATTCCCGACCCCCACTGAGCTGTTGAAGTCATGGAAAAGAAAATTGTTTGAGTCTGGGGGAATTATTGTCAATGATGCACATCAAAGTTTCTGAGTGAAAATGATGTCGTGAGTTTGTCCTTTTTTGTTTTTCCCCTCTTTCACTACTTTTTCCTCCAGTGTCTCAGTCAGTCTGTTAAAGGACAAAGGCCCCAAGTTCTGACTATGCTTACAGCGAATCCAAATGTACGGCTGTGCAATGCTACACTCGGTGCTGTACATATTCATCACAATATTAAGGTCAGTAATTTCTGGATTACATTGTTAAGCCATATGTTCTCCCAGTGACCCAGATCGGGTGAGATTTCTTGCTGTGGGCTACTGGTGTGTGTCCTCAAGCAAAATGAAAACAAAAATCACACTTACTAAAAGATGCAGTTATTGTTTATTCAACTGTATTTAAAGGTGACTTTTTTAAACTGAAACCAAACTTTAATGATTGGCTGTGGAAATAGCATTAGTCCTGGATGCAATTTGATCTTAAATAATGAATTATTATTGGCATATATTTTGGCTATAACTGAGTGACCTCCGGTAACTTTGATTTGAACAAAGACGCTCGGATGGCACCGAAACAGGAGGTGACACTGATCCAGCTCACACATAGCATAATGCTGTTTGTTTAGAAACCATTAAGATCCAGATCCACAACCAAATCAGATTTTTAGATACCGCCTTAGACCGGGGATGGGCGATCCCTCCAGTTTTAAAACAGGTAGAGCAGGACGCCCTCAGTGACAGTTGGGGTGATTTTCCTTCCTCCTACTTGCAATACTATGTTGTGCTATTACTTAAGGCAAGGTGATTGGGGTGGAAGTGAGGGGAATCACCTAATAAATAAAGCATCCCATCGTTTCTAAAGCTGGACAATCTCATTGTGGTGCTTCAGCTCTCAAATAGATTAAAAAAGAAAGAAAAAAGAAGCAGCAGCAAGGCATGTGGCCAGAAAACTAAAGTGGCACAGGACTGACAAACACGGCTTGGTCTGAAAAAATAAGGCTGTATGTACACTGTGATGAAGATGATGGTGAAGGGAAGAAAGACTGCAGTAAGAAGGAAATTTCACTATTAAGTATGCGTTAAAAAAGCTCTCAGCATTATAGGGAAATCCCTTGTTTTGTGTTTTTGGGTAAGCTTTTAATCTGAAGCCCCTCACTCCTATATGAAGCTTTAATCTGTCAGTTTAATCTCACAATGTTGTTCTTTCTTGGTGAAAGAAAAAAAATAAAAAGGACAGAGCCCCTGATGGGAAAATAAAAAGTCAGACACGCTGCACTTAAAGCGGAATGGTAATTATGGTGAGCACTTTCCATAGGATGACCCTCGCACTATTTACTTTGTCTCCCACAGCATGGGGAAATTCTGGGAGCGAGGCGAGCAGTCACCGCAGCGGAGAGACGGGATGACCAGAGAAAACAACGATGACAGGCGAAAAACTCTGGCCTTCTAGAGGGACGGGGGAAAACAGGCAGATTTAAAAAGAAGCGCGTGATCACATACTGTAAGAGTTTTCAACCAGAGGAAGTGTGTCATCATATTCAAGTTCATTTTAGCACCTCACCTAAAACCTTAAAACCTGTTTTACAAGAGACACCTCCCCAGGCAGCAGCATGGAGAACAAAAGACACACTTTCATGAGACAAATACACCTTTGTCACACACACACGCACACACACACACACACACACAATTCATTTTCATGATTATTATTTTATATAAGAGTCTAAACTTCAGTCTGGATTTTCTATGAATGTCTGATGGGTGGGTTGAGTGTGCAGGGAGCATGTAAGTAACATGTACCATCTGCGTTGGAGGCTGTTGTCACACGTCACTGAAACCCTAATGAGGCTCTTGAATTGCAAAGCAGCACAGATCACCTCACGACTGCTAAAAATGAAATAATGTGACTAACACACCGAGTGGAAAGTGAGAGAGGGAGAAAGAGCGCACTAAAGGATGACAAAGAGCCCTCTCTGATAAATGTAACACTATTTGATCAGTATTTGGCTGGGATAAATATAAGATAAATAAATAAAAATAAAAATAATTATAATCGGGCAAGGAAACTGACCTTTAAAGAATATTAAGTATTTCAAGACGGGACAAAGAACTTTTAAAGAGCCACTTTAAGTTAGGATCTACAAATCCCTCACAAGTCATAGCACCGTATATAGACCTGAGGAGAGAATTAAAGTGACATGGAGCTGTTTGTTTTCTAAGCTTCTTCAGTTTCACGTTTTAGCTTTGTCTTATTGGTTTACTAAGAGCCAATTTAAGTTCTATCTAATAAGTTAATTGTTGAGCTAAGATAATGGTTACTGTGAAGGCCCTATAGGGAACCCTGACCTACTGGAAATTTAACAGTGCAGGCAAGCCGAAGGGTGGATCTCCAAAGCTGGCTAGGCTGGCACTTTAGACTTTTTAATTGGCTGCAGCCACGACATATTCTCTTGTGCATCACAGCGTGTTGAAAGAGCTGGAAATACTAGTTAAGTGACGGGTGTTACGGGACTTGTATTTCAGGTGCATAATCCCTGTGATCGTTACAGTTTTTTTTTCTTTTTTAACTTTACTTCAGATGCACCCCCCAGCAGACACGGTTAAAGGGCCCAGAGTCCCAGAGTTTATGTAATAACAGGTTTCCAACATAATACTTAAACTAATCTGATCCCAAGATAAAGTAAACTGGACAGCCCAGTGAGTCTGAGAGTGGGCTCAAAAGAAAGCGCTTAAGGCCTAAAAAAATAACACTGTACTGGGGGGTCAAATATGTAGGAATACTGTGATAATTTACGTGTTAGGTTGCTATGGCCTCTTTTCAAGGACATGCAGATCCTTCGAAGCCAACACTGCCACCTGGCGGTGCGTGCCAATACAAACCAGAGCTGAATTTGGGGCGAACTCGTGATGACGTTTAAATTAATTATTATAACTAAAGAAAAAATAACAGAGAAAAATATTTGTGTAATTTAAAGGAACTCAAAGAGGAAAACGCGTCGGTATCGGAGGTGCAAAACTAAAGAAATTTGATTTTTTTTTTCCCCTCTCGTGGATCAATTAGTTATGTCTGGAGATTCAGACCAATGCAGTCGGTCTAGGAAAAACGTATTGACAGCCTGCAGGCTGACGGAAGTTGCCTGCATCCTCATCAGCCAACTTAAGGGTGAGTTGCCAGTAAAAGCAAGATAAACGCTGCATTTTTTTGTACGTCCTGTTCTTAATAATAAATTAATTCAGTAATAATTAATTGAGCAGTCTGTAAATGGACTGGTCGAGTGTTGGTACTGTCGTGCAGACCATGATTACTGACAAGCACCCTAGCGAGCTGCCAGACGGCTAACATGCCCGTGTGTTATAGATCAGATAACAACAGTGGGATGAGTAGCGACTATTTTTTAATGCTTCGTTATGTTTTCTTGTGGAACAACAAAGAAGGGGATGTTTACTCTTATTTGTCTTTCATCGGTAGCCGATAAATTTGCTGGTTACACAACAGTGCACTGAGCCTCTGTGTTTTGGTGTTGTGTGCTGTGCTTTTTCAGGCCCCAGCCTCACGGGAGAGGATGGTTTAAGGATACTGGCCTCCATGGTAAAGCAGAGCTACCTTCGCTGCCATGTCCTCCATCTCTGTGTCGACGTCCGGCGGATGCAGCCGTAATGCTGGTGCAGCTGCCATGGCAACCCAGGCTTTAGAGCAAGCTCTGCTGGCTTCAGACCGCTACGCCAGACTCATCCTGGCCCAGATGAACAAGATGCGCCTTCGCTCCGACTTCTGTGACGTGGGGCTTAAAGTCGGCGGCCGTGTCTTCAAGGTGCACCGGCTAGTGCTTGCTGCCAGCAGTCCCTACTTCTCTGCCTTGTTTGCTGGTGGGATGAGGGAGGCAGACAAAGAGGAAGTGCAGATCCTTGGAGTGGACACTGATGTCTTTGAAATCTTGCTGGAGTTCATATACACAGGTCTGTGTCGGCCCCGTCTTCAACTTCTTGAATATTTGTGTTGTAGTATTCCTGATCTCTCAGATATGCTTTCCCTTCAAGACAACAATGTTATGTGTTAAATGTAAATTAACAAATTAAAGCTGTTAGCAGATATTTGGAAGTACTTATGGAGACCAGGAAAATTTTATTCATCTGTATCCTCTCTCTGGGCCTGACTAACGCACCTGCCTCCTCTCCAACATCAACCTCTCTTGCAGCTGATTTAGAATCCAGCAGCTGGGCATCACACTGCATGATAGCAGTCCTGGTTTCTGTTCATTTGCATTTGCTCTTTGTAGGGTCTAGAATTTATTTTTCAGACTTTACAGATTACATTTAAAGCACACATGTGGGTCTGACCCTGAGTTACAAAGCAGAAATGTAGATCCTTTTTGGAGAGTTAGATTCACAGCTAGCTGTAACAGAGTCATGGCTTAAATGTAAAGGTGATTGTACTTCTTCTAACAGGTACTTTGGGTTTTTTTTAAAATCCTTTTTAATGCCAGTTTTTCTATTTCTCTTTTATTGGCATTTATTATATTACATTTTAAATTTCATTTAAATTTACCTTCCAGTTTAAATTTCTATGTCATTTTTACTTTCCTCCTGCTTTCCTGCTTTTATCCATCTGTCACGGCTCTTTAATAACTCTTTTTTTTATAGTAATATGTAAATATAATTATTAATTCGTTCAGTCCCTTTTTTCTAGTTGGAAATGTGCTCTCTTTCTATTTAGGAGTGATCAGCGTCACTGTGGAGAATGTTCAGGAACTGATGGTGGCAGCCGACATGCTGCAGCTGAATGAGGTGGTGTCCATCTGTGGGGAGTTTCTTAAAGGTCACATGGACCCTTCCAACTGTGTGGGCATCTTTCAGTTCCTGGAGCAGATCGCCTGCGTGGACATGCTGGAGTTTACTGAGAACTATATCCATGTTCACTTCCTAGAGGTACACACAATCAACCAAGACTGTGTTTCTTTTCTGTTAAAATCTGAGGATTTGAACTAATGAAACCATATCAACAAATCCCATCAGCGTCAACATTCATGTTACTGTAACGCTTTCTGTGGTTTCCACGTTGAACGCTCTCAAATCGACCCTCTCGACCGCTTCCCCTGTAGGTATGTGTCACCGATGAGTTCAGGGGCCTGTCAAAAGAGCAGCTGGTGAGGCTTTTAAAAAGTGAGGAGCTGAGGATCGAGGATGAGTACCAGGTTTTTACCGCAGCCATGGAGTGGGTTCTCCAAGACGTGGCAAAGAGGAAAAAACATGTGGTGGAGGTGTTGGAACCAGTCCGCTTCCCTCTGCTTTCCCCACAGAGGCTGTTTAAGTACATAGAAGGTAGGAAACTTGTGACATGCTTTTTCATGTTGCACTTTATACGTTCAATGTCATGTGTTTAATACATTTTTTGAAAATTTAAAGTAATGTTGGGATTCAAACACTTTTTTTTTTTCATACATTTTTAGGTATTACTGACTTCAGCCTCCGGGTGGCACTGCAGACTCTGCTGAGGGAATACACTGAAGTCACAAAGTCTCCCAAAGAAAATAAGATGTACAGTCAGCTACAGCCAGCAAAGATGAGACCCAGAAGAAAAGCCAGGAAATACCTCTATGCCATAGGTTCAGTATCTTTGCTGTGTTACGTGGGGTGGAGTAAAGGGTCCCAAGATATAAATAAGTCTTTGCAATGCAGCAGGTCTGATGGTGGAGCTTTTCTTCTCGTCTCATGTCAGGAGGCTACACTCGGCTGCAGGGCGGCCGCTGGAGTGACAGCCGGGCGCTAAGCTGTGTGGAACGCTTTGACACATTCAACCAGTATTGGACCACCGTGTCTTCACTGCATCAGGCCCGCAGCGGGCTAGGAGTCGCAGTCCTGGAAGGCATGATCTATGTGGTGGGAGGTGAGGGAGAGAGAGCAGGGACTCTGCTCTGCTTCAAATAGAGAATGAACTTTAATGAGTAGAAATCTGACAACAAATGGTCTTTTTTTTTCCTCACTAGGGGAAAAAGACTCGATGATTTTTGACTGCACAGAGAGATACGACCCAGTTACGAAACAGTGGGCCGCCGTTGCGTCTCTGAATTTCCCTCGCTGCGGAGTCGGTGTCTGCCCGTGCCACGGAGCTCTGTATGCGCTCGGTAATGGTCACACGAGACCCTTGAATTACTATAACGCACCACCTAGTGATTTAAAGAAATTCTAAGAACTTAGTAGACAATAGAAAACACAGAAAGGGACCATTTAAATGCACGAGTTCTTGGTGCAGAAGTTGAGGGCTTGCAATACAACATTGTTAAAGGACAATGAAATCGCTTAGTAAGTCTAATTAAATCATAACCGGCACCATGGGAGTACTTAGGAGAAAATGTGTGTGATTTAATTTCACTCACAAACATAGAGATGTGGCAGCCTGCAAATGCAGAGAGTGAGAAAAGGCCTTTTACAAACCAGATTGCCGCGTAAAATATAAATATTAACGGCACGCGATGATTTGTAAATCTCAGTAGAGCACAAAAAATATATTTTACTTGAATAATTAAATATATTTGCCCAAATAAGTGGTTAGATGAATTTAATGATGACCGGCAAGTGGTGAGGCTTTCTCCCGCACGAACTTGGCTGAATTCGTGTTCTTCCTGTTCTTCTGCAGGTGGATGGATTGGCTCTGAGATCGGGAAGACCATGGAGCGATATGACCCAGAGGAGAACAAGTGGGAGGTCATCGGCAGCATGGCTGTTCCTCGCTATTACTTTGGCTGTTGCGAGTTCCAAGGTGTGTCTGTCCCTTTATTACATTTAACAAATAAATCTGTATGATCAGGTGTAAAAGCTTTAATCCGATTTGTCATGCAGAAGAAAGAATGTTTGTTTTGTTTTTCGATGTTGGTTTTTCTCTTTGCACATCGCCAACCTGAACCCTCCGTTATGGAGGTCAGCTTAAAACGCAGTGGTTTTTACCCAGGCTTCATTTACGTGATTGGAGGGATCAGCGACGAAGGGATGGAGCTGCGCTCAGCAGAGGTGTACGATCCCATCTCGCGTCGATGGAGCGCCCTGCCCGTCATGGCCACTCGACGGGCCTACGTGGGCGTCGCCTGTCTCAATAACTGCATTTATGCTGTGGGCGGCTGGAACGAGGCTCTGGGTGCTTTGGAGACGGTGGAGAAGTACTGTCCAGAGGAGGTAAAGAGCCAAAAGAATGTGTTTAAATATCTTAACAGACGCTCCAACGTTCTCCTCACGTCTGCAAACGTCTCTCCGCAGGAGAAATGGGTGGAGGTTGCCGCGATGTCTACGGCACGCGCGGGTGCATCCGTGTCGGCAGTGAACGGGCTGCTGTATGCGGTCGGAGGAAGAGCAACCACCAGAGACTTCTCTGCACCCGTGACGGTGGATTCAGTGGAGATCTACGACCCGCACCTGGACACGTGGACCGAGGTCGGCAACATGATCACCAGCCGCTGCGACGGCGGGCTGGCTGTGCTCTGACAGCCGGGAATGTCCTGCACCTGAATCATTCACCGGCATAAACTGGAGAAAAGCTGCACCTTAAGAGATATACAGAAAAGTGTGTTTTGATTTAAACAGCCTTTCATACGTCATCATAGTATTTATACATGGATGTCTCCTTTTTTTTCTCTTTTTTTTTTTTAACTGATCAATGAATATGAACATGAAAGCACATTTAGTACTGAAATCTGTCAAAATGTTCTTTTTACTGTTACATGAATCTCCTACTTCCTTATTTTCAATTCAGTCAGAAAGTTAGAACATTATATTTAAATGCACAGCTATGTTGGTGATGAGGATTATTTTTATTATAGAATAGAAGTTCTATTTTTGATGAACCACAGAGGGTGTTTTGAAAGTCCCCTGGGGCACTAAGAAAACTGCTGGCGGGTGATGAAGCACCGTTTTAGTTTCTTCTAAAGACTTTCTGGAGGCCGGTGCATTTCCACTCCAATCCCTTGAGCCTAGTTGACAGTAGAACCACATAAAACCTATGGCTGCATTAAGTTTTTTTTACATTTCTGTGGATTGGAACAGCATGCCGGAGCGCTACTTTCTATTCCACTGGATTATTTATGTACATATGTTTCTTCTAGTGCCTCTCCATCGCTGTTTACACTTCGGTCCGAGCACGTAAAGACTGCTTTATCATTTCAGATTCAAACTGTCTGACGTTGAGGTATGCAGCCTATCGCTTAGAAATATGTTCAGCATCTTTACAGTACGGTATCACATTTCCTCATGTTTTCAAGCTGACTGAAGCTGTGCTACAGCGTCTCGTTATCATGCACATTTAAACACAATACCACACCACAGTAATAACGCTGCTTTTTAGACTTAATAAACATCGCAAAACAGTTATATGTATGCTTTATTTCATTTTAACCCTATTCCCTTCTTTTTCAGCATAGTTAAAATGGAATAATCCCATCTGATAGTTCTGTGCAAACACCAGCATGTGGGAAGACGTTACTCCCCGATATCCTGGGTGATGGTACGTAGGTGTGTCGGGTTCATTTGTGAACGGTATTATTAGATTCTTTGCACGGACGTAAAGCTGTTTGAAGCAGGACATTTTTCCTCTGTATTGTAAAAACAAGCGAACCACAGCGCTGGATGTCTCACTGGAATTGCGTCTCATCCATTTGGAGCTGATGTTTACAAAACACTAAGACTGTAAATGTGGGATCACCGACTTCCACCTCTGCTACAAAAACTCCAGTGTGTCTGTTTAACAGACAGTCATTTCTACCTTTGCTAGCAATTCGATGTTACGGGTTGTTTCTTGTGAACAAGGCTGATTCTGCTCGTCAACCTGTCACACACCCACCAGCCACTTTATTAGGTACATCTTACTAGTACTGTGTTCTTCGTGGCATAGACTCAACAAGGTGCTGGAAACATTCCTCTATGGTTTTAGTTCCAATTCACACGATGGCATCAGACAGTTGAACACATGCTCAAAAACTAGTTTGAGATGACAGGAGCTTTGTGAAACGGCAAATTAGCCTGCTGGAAGCAGCCATCAGAAGATGGTACACTGTATGCATAAAGGGGCTTAAATAATGCTCAGCTGGGACTATAGGGCCCAAACTGTGCCAAGGGAATATCTCACACTTATTATACTACCACCACTATGAGCCTAAACTTGCTATACAAAGCAGGATGGATCCATGTCCAGTCTTCTATTGCCCAATTTTAGTGAGCCTGTGCTAAATGTAAACTTCAGTTTCCCGATTTGTGTGGTGTTCTTCTCTCATCACCCATCTGCTTAAATGTTTGACATGCTGTGCGTTCTTAGACACTCATTTCGATACCTTGGCGGTTACTCATACCAGTCCGTCTGGCACTAACAACCATGCTACGTTCACTTTTCTTCCCCATTCTGATGCTTAGTGTGAACTTGACTTATTTGCGGCCATGTGATATGCTGATTATATATCTACATTAAAGAACAGGGGAACAGATGTGCCAAGTAAAATAGCAGGTGACCTTAAAGTTTGTGATGCAAGAAGAATTAACACCTTTATATGACTGACTGGTGAAAAGCAGCTAAAATTAACAACAATAATTCATGTTTAACACAGACGAGGCGGCAGGTTAGAACTCATATACACAAAAGCACAGGAATTTCTACAGCTGTTTTGACTCAAAGCTGCCTGAAGCTGGATTTCTCAACTTTTCACATGAAAAAAAGCAATGTTTAAATAATCTGTTTAAACACATGTTCCAGAAGAGTACGTTTCCCTGTGTTTAGCGCACCAAAGAGCACGATTCTGCATGTGTTAAAGGAATTCTTAAGCCCATTGTTTGTTCTTTGCTATATTTAGGTATTTAACTCAATCCTCATGAAATAGAAATTTCAGCAGATATTTTGCAACTCAGAGAAAGACTGCTATTTATTTTCAAATGATTGAAATTATTATTTACATAAGAGCAAAACTGGCTCATTGAACTGTAGCACCACAGCAACTGTTTGCAGATGTTCACCTGATGTTTTCCATTTTTATATTCATGCAGTTCAAGAGACAAACTATCCCCTTAAAATCACTTCTGAATCTCTCTGAACTTCTTCTCTGGACAGAGATGTTTAAGCACCAACGTGGCCACCAGAGAGAAAGTGGCAACCAGAGTGAGAACAGTTCGCATGGCTTTGAACCAGGCAGGATAGCCAGGCAGAAACGTCAGGTCGTAATGCAGTGACAGGCCCAGTCCCATTATAACTACTAGAGCCCCTTCAGCTATGTTGTCCCTGCAGAGCAACGCCAGCCAGGCCAGAAGCGATGGCACCACACTGTTACCCAAATTCATCCAGTCTGGCTGCGCGGGACTATGAGCTGGGATGGCAAACCCCCAACGGGCACCTCCCAGGAAGGACACTATACAGGCTCCGTAAACCACTTGAGCATACGCGACTTCAGGGTAGAAAGACTGTGTGGCAGCCATGAGAAAAGGGGCAGAGATAAAGGGGATGAGACCAGAAAATCCCAGGTACAGAGCTGGTTTGGGAGCCTTGGTGAGGGCTCTTAAACTGAAACCCTCTTTGCCGTCACTTCTCTCTGATCTTCCTCTCGATTCCTCATGGCAGAGATGTGATGTGTGCCAGCTCACGGGTTTGATGCTCAACAGTCTGCTGGTGACAGACGGTCTGAATGACATAAAGACAGAGGAGGCTCGAGTTTGAAGCAGCAGTGCAGTTTTTGTGTTGTAGTTTGGTACTCTGGTTATCTGCTGAAGACATCTCCAAACTGGAACCTGAAACCATGCACAATCACAGAAAATCATTAATATTTTGCTGGCACCTAGAGAATTCTATCTTTCCTACAAATGAATGAAATAATTAATTATTTCATTCATTTGTAGGCAAGATATATTTGTCCAATAAAAACGTTTATTATTCTTACCCCAGACAAAAACCGTCTTCCAGAGACGAAGCTAATCATATTCAGCGTGAAAAGGAATCACACTTACACAGCACATGCAATCTGAAGTTTCAGTGACGAAACACCCTGAGCTAACGTTGGTGCAGCTAGCTTTAAACCTCAACCTGATGCAATACAAAGCTGTCCTAATGTAACAACCAATAAACCGCAGGAATTACAGTTACCTAAACCTCATCCTTTTATATGTTAGTCATAGAACGGTTTTCAGTGGCCACCGATAGTAGAAAAACATAAAACATATTGTGAGAAAGTTAATATTTCGTATGCTAAACTATAGAGGTCGTTTACTTGCTGTCAGTCTATCGGCGCTCGATTAAATTCCTGTATCTTAATATTTTTAGCGGAACCAGACTGACTCTTATATCGACTGGATTGGCTGTCCTTGGCGGGGAGGTATTATGTTGCGTTCAAGGTAGCAAAATCCCATATTGTTTACTATTATCGCCGTTTTCTTTTAACATTTAGGAAAAAACAAAGAAGCATAACGCTGCATCTTTAGACATTTGTATATTTTGTTTATCGGAGTTTAATACTATTACGCAGAAGCCAGGCTGTTTATCCTTCTGAGATGAAAAACTCATTGAACTTTCAGTGAGTTGCATAATCACGACAGATCTTGAATGAAGCACAATTGAGGCTGTTCGAATCCCCCCTGTGCCAGCGCCAGTGGTAAGAGCACCGAAAACCCAAACAAACATCGATCGTCCTGCGATTAAAGCGGTTTATAGTTACAAAAAAGTGCAGTGTCGCTGGTCTCTGCAGAGTGTGTGCATATTTGAATAAACCTACATCTACGACTACCCTGTTTATTGGAAGGTATCGTAGGAAAGATTGTAAGTTAGCTCGCTAGCACTTAGCGAGCTAATGAATGTGTGCTGCCGCTGCTAAGGTAGCCATTTTGAAACTGTGTTGTTCCAACGAAGCAAGGTCTGTTTACCTCTTTTGTATGTCCGTGACAACTGCTTTAATAGACCGTTCTGGTTACTGTGGGCGTATTAAATCCATTTTTACTGGGCTAAGCCCTCTAGCCTTGCTAATTCCTTTCAAATACCAACCAATTTTCTCGGGCTACCCAACAGGCTAGATAGCGCTAGCTATTAGCTAACAATTCCTATGCTAACGTTAACCTGAGTTATCTCGGCAGAGTCAGCTAGCAGTGGAGTTAGGACAGATCTGACAGCGCTGTTGTGTGTGATACTTGTTGGCCGCTTAGCGTCTTTAATTACTTCGATGAACTCACTTTTTACATCATAACATTCAGCTAGTCATTTAGTTGAAGTGTGTGTATGCTATGTTGAGTGGGTCTGCTGTTTGTGTGTTTGTGTACATGTGAGTTGAGCGCATGTAGACGTTATACAGGGTGTTTTCCAAAGGTAGATGCGTTTTTAGTGCCGCCATTCATTGGAGTGTTGTTTCATAGTGAAGGAAGTGTGCACGTTGCACATTGTACCTCGTGCCTGTGGTAAATTCATTGATGTTGAACTGTTACGTAATAGTTTAGTGGGAGCACGCTATCAAGCCTGAATCAGTGAAACACGGGTATACACATTGTGGGGTTTTGTTTGTTGTTTGGGTTTTAAGCCATGTCTTAGTGCATGTGTGAACAGGGTGTTTGGGATTGTCACCTCAGTTTAGTTCCGTGTTTACAGACACACCATTAAGATTGTCTGCGGTAATGCGCACAGGAAGATAGCGTTCAAGTTATTTTTATACTGGTATAAATATTTCACGTAAAAAAGGCGACACTGTTTTAAAAGAGCCAGCTTTCAGCCTGAAAGGGATCTGAGATCACAGAGTCCTGATTGATTTTTTTCCCCACTCTTTTGCATCTCTCAAAACGTCTTTGAGTGTCAGAAGCGTCCTTTTTTCTGAAGCTGATTTCTCTTGAATTGGAAGTTATTTGGGGGCTGAAGGCGGAATGTTTTTCGTGATGTGATAATGGCTGACACAAACTTTAGCTGTTTGTAGCAATGCAGCTGTAGACATACAATATCGTTTATGTTTAACTACTCTATCTGGGGAGGTTTATTAATGCAACAGCCTTAGAAAAAAAACAGTTTTGTTTTTTTTTGAAGTAGTAATTGGCAGCACTGTTGACCAGTACCTCCTCCCTGTTTTCAAATGATCATCCCAGTTTTACAGTTAAAATTTTAGCATCTTAAATAATTAACTTCTACACTGCACCTTTTAAAAAACACAAGCTGAACAAAAGTTTATAAGGTTATATGTACTGCTGGGTTCTTATATTAATCTATTTTGTTAGGTAATGTGGATCTATTATTTTTGTTTCCACATCTATATTTTTTATTCCGAGTCTTCCAAAGATGCTTTGCATGATTCAAAATCAAGATAAAACTTGTATGACTTACACTGAGCCTTGGTGAAACCCTCGGGTCATCCTTTGTGTGAAACTGCTCTCCCTTTTAACATCACCTTCCTTTCTTCCGTATCTCTGTTTTTTTGTTTTTTTTTTACCTCGCAAACAAAGGGTTTGAACAGCAGATGGATGAGGCTTTTGTCCTGACAGCCAGAAGAACTGTGTGGCTGTGTCCCTGGGATGGCCTTATTGTGGGATAAAAGCTGTGTATGAAAGCATGATCAGCCTGTTTATATTAAACATTTGCCAAGTTTAATATGAACATCTGCTATTGTTGCAATGAAAAGCATACCAGACCACTTTGTGAATGGTGTACTTAAATTGGCAAGTAACTCTCAAGTATTTTGTGTTTTGTTTTGTTGTTTGTTTGTTTTTTACCCCCAGAGCTTTAACATTAACCTTTTTTATTTTTTTTCAATTTATTGCAGGTCCTGTGCAAATACCTGTGAACCATAAATCAAGAAATCCTGAAACCCACACTGAAACTTCCTGCGTGAGGGGGAAAAAGCACTTTCAAGAAGGAAACGAAAGACATACTTGACAATTTTTTGGATACTTGCTGCTTTTCAGCTTTCACTTTTTTCTCCTGAGGAAAAAGACTAGTTGATCAAACTTGTTAGAGGATTTCTTTTTGGACATGTTTGGCTGTTGCTAAAGTGATCTCAACTTTTGACTTTTGCTTATCTATGAAACCGGAGCTCCACACTGTTCCTGCTACAGTCTGAACTGAATTACTGAAGTAATTTAATGGGCGTAAGATCTATAATGCTAGAAACAGCATTATGATGCATCATCCAACATCTTCACCGTTTCACTAACGAGAACTTATAATGTCGGCAATGTAACATAGGGCTTTACTGGCTTCATTGTCATGTGACTTTGAACCTTTGAGAGTTATTTTCTCCAAACGAAGACAGTCTTTTCACCACTTTAATGAGGTGAGCAGTGGTTTGCAGTGACCTCCATTGCCAGTGAAAGACTGTCTCTCAATTAATTTTTCTTTTCTGAATGTGTTTGAGTAGGTCTTAAAATGATTCGGTAAAAGGCGAGTCAACGCAAAAAACATACTGGCACACAGTGTGGCAGGACAACACCTGTTTCTCTCCACGCACCTGGTGTCAAAGTGGAACTGCTTCAGAAACCGCTGTCCATGCTTCAGTCCTTATATTGATAATAACCTGGCTCTTCCTCCCGTTTGGGACAAATCACCAGTCAATCAATTTGTTTTGCCAATCAGCATCAAGTCTAATCAGGTTTTGAGTCTTACCATGAGATTATGAGCAGATGGTTCAAATAAATTGAGGGATTCAGTCTACCTGGGGAAAAAAAAAGTTGCCTGGACTCGAATCGGTTGAATTCATCGCACAAGACCGGCATTAGAACTGACTGGATTCTGGTTCAAGAAGGAAAATCTGTCCCGCCTAGACTCCTAACTTTGTGCTTCAAAACCGCTTCCTGTTTGGCCAGTTCTCTGGATTGCCATTCCAGATCGTTCCTGCAGTTTTTTGACATATCTCCAAGTGCTTCACCCTGGACGAAGGGATCTGCCTCTGGGGAAAGGGGCTGTGCTGTCCTGGCGGAGGTGGAGAGGAGGTTGTTGGTGTGCTGCCTCCCATCTGTCAGTGCACACACTCTTTGATCAGTGCCAACAGGCCTGAGGAGGAACTGAGCCCAGCCGGATCGAGAGAGGAGGCAGAGGACTTCAGAGCCACAGACTCTGGGGTAATGTCAAAGTTTCACTCAGCCAATGAGGACAAATATGCATAAATGTGATATTAACTGGTGTAGTGTGGTCGTTTCATTTGAATAAATTATTCATTTTAATTAAAACATGCCAAGCATTCATATATTTAATATAATATCTTTATTATTCTGCACAAAATATTTTACATCCATGTTTTTTCAGCTTTAGAAGCACAGCTGCAGAAAGTGGAGCTTTGTTTTCTGCTAAGAATAAGACTCCTTGGCTTCTCTTGTGGAAGAACTTTAGGCAGTTAACTTAAGATACTGATGTTAGACAAAACACATGAAAGAGATGACATGCAATCAAAAAAAAACGGGGAACAAAAATGAATTTAATTCTACATCAGAGTGTTGTTTTTCTGTGCTTTTAGTTGCACGTGGAATTAAAAAAGAAAATTATCTTTTGGTAGATCCTGGCCATGAGGTTTGATGCCTCGATCCACTGACCGGAAACACTGGACCTAAATGGCGCAGCATGACTTTGTCCCTGCCTGGCTTAATTTCTCCACACCCCAGCCTGCCAAGGTAGGTGCATGCATCAGTGTGGGTTTGTACTTTATGTGCTCGCAACAGAAAAGAAAGGGAGATACAGAGATTCCAAGTGTATCTCTCACTAATGGTCAAACACCTTTATCAGAGTGTTTGTGCACCTGACTGTGAGAGTGCATGTGTGTGCACTCAGCAATGAAATACCCTTAGGGACAGAGAGTGTAGTCAGTACATAGTTCAGCAGAGGGTCATCAAAACCATTTTTACCTTCAAATAACCACCAAAGTTGCCAGATTAGGTTTCAAAGAGGACCTATTATCTTAACATATCTCTCTCATTTATATATATATATATTTTCAGCATGATCCTTATGTATCTTTTCCTGGGGTTTTGGTTCAGACCAT
>VUQR01016430.1:5028-16319 GCA_015108515.1 Hemichromis elongatus
TGGGCCGGAATGTGGGAGATGTGGACACCGAGATACTTAAAGGACTGCACCCTCTCCAATGGAGCTCCATTGATGATAATGGGCTTGTAGTCTCTGTGCTGACTCCTTCTGAAGTCCACCACCAGCTCCTTAGTCATGCTAACATTCAGCTGGAGATGGTTATCCTGGCACCATGATGCCAGATTCTTCACTTCATCCATGTAGGCTGCCTCTTCGTTGTTGGAGATGGCGCCCAACACCACTCTATCATGAGCAAACTTTACAATAGTGTTGGAGCCGTGTGTGGCCACCCAGTCTGAAGTGTAGAGGGAGTAGAGCAGTGGCGAGAGTACACAACCCTGTGGTGCTCCTGTGTTAATGGTGAAGCTGTTAGAGATGCATCTACCCACCCTCACCACCATGCACACAGACGGCTGTTGAGACCCAGATCCCTCAGCTTTGTGAACAGTCTGCTGGGCACTATTGTGTTAAACGCTGAGCTGTAGTCAACAAACAGCAGTCTCACATAATTACCCTGTTTCTTGTCCACATGGCTAAGGGTAGTGTGCAGGACATGGGTGACATAAAGAAAATAGTCATAGAGTTAGAAGAGAGCCTTAGGTACTTGATGAAAAAATAGGAAAAGAGCACTGAACTACAAAAAATGTACAACCACTTTCAAAGCAGGGAAAGTGTTTGTAGGGAGATGCAGTGGGATCTCCAACAAATGGGCATGAAGAATCAAGAGTTCAGAGAAGTGCTCAATGAAGCCCTGCCAAAAAATGAACAAATTCTTTATGAGAAGGAAGAACAGGCCTCAAAGCTAAGAGATTGAAGGGCATGGAAGAAAAATACAGAGTCCTGCTAAAACAGTTTGATGACTCTCTGGTCAAAAATGACCACTTGCTTCGTGAGAAAGCGTGACTAGAACAAGAAAAAAACATGACCTGCAGGGTATGCTTGAAGGAAACCAGTCTGAAGAACTGAAAGAACAACACGAAGCAAAACAATTAAAATTAGAAGAAGTGGAGCTCAACCTGTAACATTTGTTATTAATGCAAAGTGTTTTTACCATTTAAATTACAGGTCTTGTTCTACATTAACATGAACATTTGACAACATTCTTCAAACAATACCATTGTAACATTATCATTAAGGGTGCACAGTATTTGATTTTCCAGGAATATCTAATATTTTACAGTTGTACTAGCCAATGTCCAATAAAGCAATTCTCACTTTTATACCAAACTAATTGCTTAGTCAGTTTATTCTTTCACAGTAGAGCCTATGTGTTGAATAGACTGTTTTATGAATTCAACATTAAAAAAAAAAATTTAAATTAACTAAAAGCAAGGCAGTCTCTGCACTGCACAAACACAAAATGTTGGCATGTTAGCCAATATTATCATGCACCCTTAATTATAATACAGGGCTTACCTGGCTAAATTCTAAACAAAAATCAATCACATTCAACATGGACTGTAGCAGGCTTGGAAGGAGAGGAAGTGCTTTCCTATAGGCTATATCTTAACCATACTGGCTCTACTGGCTAATTAAAGCATTCCACTCAGCCATGCTCTGCTTGTAAGATGACATAAGATCTCTCTCATGGATTTTGTCCAAGAGAACCTCCGTCCGTATGACTGAAGGCAGAGTGGCTACACACTTTGGGTATGTAAGGTGTAGGGTAGGCAATAAGGTATAAAGCACCCTCGGTAACCTCATCTTTTGGAAACGTGGTTATTGGTAAATCTCCTTTCACTAGGATGCAGTTGGACGGACTCACAATCAGGACTGGGCAGGAGAGAGGACGTTTCATCAAATAGGTATTAAGGTCTTTGTTTTCCTTTAACACATTCCACAGATATACTTATTTAAGGATGATGCACACTAACATGAAGGAGGGTGAGCAGAGGCATATGAAGGTGGGCAGCAGGCAAAACACACAGAGAATACACAGACAGACCAGCGACCAGCACACGAGTAGACGCGACTTAAATACACACAGAAGAACACAGGGAGATTACTCACAGGTGGGGAACACAGTTGGAATTAATTGACAAGACGAGACAGGGAAAGCAAAACTGAATACACTAACATGAGACACGGACCTCCACAATAAAACAGGAAACAATTCACAAGGACACGGACTTGACACTGAGAGACAGACTGAAAGAATAACACACATGAAACCCAGGAAGGACAGTGACTTAAACTAGAATCCAGAACGTCAAATAACATCAAGGGAACAAAAACCTAACAAATAAACTCATAACAAGAAAAGGTTAAAGGTTCAAGAGCAGCAGGCACATGGCTGCATGAACTGAAGATGTCTGTGACCCATGACCCATGAGTTGCTTTGGTACTGGGCCGCGAGAGTTGAAGCGTTGAATGTTGAAATTTGTGGTTTCCCGGCTTTTATCATTAGCTCGGTTTCCCTTGTTGTAGTCATGTGTCTTATTTTGAAAGAAATATTTACCATAGTGAGCAGAGAGGAGGATTTTGCTCTCAATGTTGTTGGCGCATTTCAGGAGGACGCTGCTAATAATGTTACACAAATACACAGTGAATTTGCATTTATTATTATATTTACAAAATACCACAGGTTTTGTCTTGGTCGTATCATTTTATTTTGTTGTATTTATCCGGGAGACCTTAAAGGCCAGTCCCTGAAAATATTGTCTGACATTAAACCGGTGCGTGGCGCAAAAAAGGTTGGGGACCGCTGCACCAGATCATTCACGACAGTCAGACACAAAGTTCGTCCTCACTTTGCCTGACATTTCTTTGGCCCAAACAATGCTAAAAGGAAGATTGATTTGTTTTTAAACAAAACAGCTGTGTAAGAAGAATAAACACAATGTACTTAAAATACAGAGACTCATAATAATGCAATGTTGGGCATGTTATTAACCTGCAGTCTCAATAAAGCAGATTTGATATCCTAATTCAAGTTAAGTCTGTTTCTTGAAACAAGGTGAATTATCTTTTACAAATAACACAGCAGATTACAAAATTCATGAAATGCTAAAAGCAAGCTTGTTTCATGTGAGAAACAATATGTTTGGTTTTTTTGCAGTGTGTGTATGTATAATTTACCTGTTGTATCCCAATCGCAGAAGGAATTAAATAAAACAAGAAGACAAATTAAAAATATATATATATATTTATATATCTATATATTTCTCTCTCTTCCCAGGTTGGGTTTGGTTTAAATCCTGATTTGTATCAACTACCAGTTAACCTATATTAGTTCCTTTCAGCTCAACCCAAGTTTAGTTTATCTAACTCTGATCATTACAAGTCCACCTAGTCCTATGTCTTGATTAGATCCAGCAATTTGAATTCTCTGTTTCAACTTGTGTTGAAAGTTCAGACTTTACACCATTTAATAAGTCAGAACGCTGTAAAAAATGTCATTGACCTCGACAGAGCGCCGTATTTTACGCGACAGAGTGGTGCTGGAGCGGCAGAAAAGTGACATTTTTACCTTTCTTTAAACGTCGCTTTTTGTTTACTCAGCGATCCAACACAGGTAAAAGCGGCCTTTTTTCCGGTGTTCAGTGTCAGCCATGATGGCATTTAAGACGCAGTTTTCTTGAACTTATGCAGGGCCTTTCCCCATGGTTCTCTAACCCAATTACGTTCAACTCCTTTGACCCAATCAAAGAAGAAGTGCAGACCACGTTAATTCATAACAGATTCACCTTGCTGCTAAGTGATGGCCTATTCGGTACCAATGCTTGTCATAGTTTTTACTTGTATTATAATCCCACTATGCATTTTGATGTGTTTAAAATTTCATTTATTGATTAACTGCCTTACAACCTCTGTAAGGCTTAAAGTGCTGCTAACATCAGACCAAAAACAGAAACGGGACAATTCACACTTATACCATTTCATGATACCAGGCTGAATGTCCGGCTTTCAACATGCCATCTCCTGCTTCCTGCCTACAACCTGTTTTACCTACCAAAGGTCTCCACAAATCTCCGAGGCTGTGTGTACCGCACCGACCCAAGTCACACATATGCTAACACTGAAGCTGAACACAAATGGTGTGCACAGAGGAACAGATGGGGCACTGGGTCTACTTTTGCTATTCCTTACCTTTTGATGCCTTCAACAGCACAGAGTTCAGCCTCTACACCATGTTGTTTTTCTTTTACAAGAAGTAATAAAACAAAAAAATAGGGCATGTTGAGCTGAGGGCACACATCCTGCTGCACACAGCAAAATATGTTTTGATTTTTGTGCAGGTTGTGATCATTCTCAGCACCTCGTAATATTCAGTTCCACGAACAGGTTTCCCTTTCCCCAATATCCTTTGAACAAGCAGCATTTTGTTTACATCGGGCCCAACTAAATGTTTGAAGTGCCTTATACACCATCAAACCTAGTTGCCTAATCTGTTATTCAGGTGCGTTGAGCTCTGGTAGTTGAGCTCTTAATAATAGAGGCTCGTCTTTGATGAGAGCAATGTCATAATAGAGTCAGACTGTGTTTAAGTCTGTATGCTGAGCGGCTCATAAAAAAATCCTCCTCACAATACACCAATAAAGTAGAATACATTTATATGCAAATTGGAAGCCAGTGATAGCACGCTGCCAGCAGGTATTAGGGAATAAGCATGTCTTAATGAAATACCTTCTGCTTGCTGGCCACAGTATTATATAAACTTGCTCACCATTCAGCACAAAGAGGGTCAATTCTACTTTTTATGTTGCTTGCTCACCTTTGACAAATTTGTTTAAAGGAGCAGGGAAAGTCTGCTGTTTCTCCTGCAGCAGCAGGAAGGCAGACAGCGCGGCAGCGGAGGCTCTGGCAGGACTTGATGTGATGCCAGCGGGGGCACCGAGGAAAGTTTAAACTGCAGAAACAACAACTGTGAACATGATACTGTTACTGCAGATTCGCCAGATGCTGCTGCTCTGTTACGCTCCAGCCCTACTGTCTGTGAAAAATGAGGTTTGTGTAAGTGCCCATAGCTTCTCCCCTTTTCTCTTACAGTTAGTTATTATCATCCAGTCGATGATTAATATTGTGATTCTGTTGTTGCTTTTCTGTCATGCCTTAACCTATTTAGTAACTTATTTAATTGTTTCAATGTTTCAGACCCTTAAGTTGTGTATTTGGACAAATGGCAAAACTTCCGTGTCACTGGCTCTGGTACTAAATTAATTGAGCAGAAAATTAAATTCCCAGTCCCGATGCCGCTCAGAGCTGCAGGGCTAGCAAGATTATAGTTTGGGTTAAAAACAAAAACACACACTCCATTGTACTACAAGCTAAATTTTCTAGATCTAGTGAAAGTTGAGTTTCACCACACATTACATGCACTTACATACACAGCCACTAGCTGTTACATAACTGTAAAATGTAACTAGAGGCTATAATAAAAGATTGCAATCTCAAGCATGATGTGCTGAGCTCTGCTTCAGCTGATGAAGAACTGTCACAAATGGCAAATGATACAGAAATCTTTAGACCATGATCAAGTTTTCTCAAGATAAAATGAACAACTACAATTTGAACCTTTAATTCTGCTGCGGTGGCAGACTCTGGGTGTGAAATGAGAAGCCACTAGAGAAGTGACAAAAACTGGAGTTCCACTAATGGCCACTTGAGGCTGGCTGCAAAAGCGAGTCAGTCCCCTAAGGCTGCTGTGTTAAAATGCCCAATTTCAGAGCAAAAACAAGCATTTTTGTAGCCTCCTGTGAAAAGAGCTTGGTCTCTACAACTAATTTGGCCTTCATAACAAATCTAGAGAGGTAAAAGTAACTCTGGTTACTGCTAACCCTTTAAAGCCTGAACCATGAAATAACTGCCAGAAAATTCAAATGTTTTGAAAATGGACCGTTTTTTTTTTTTATCCTTCTGATAAAATGTAAAATAAATAAATAAATTCAATATTAACTTGAATATAGGAATTTTGTATAATTTTTTTGCAAGTAGTATTTCAGTTTTTCATGGGGAAAAAATCATACTGATGATGATGATTTTTCAAAAACTCACAAAAAGTTATGTATCTATGATATACTTGGCTTTAAAGGTTTAAGGCTTTAAATTATGGGAGTATCTTCTGCCAACACGAACAGCACAAACCCATATGTGTCTGCATCCTGTTTTTATTCACCTGTGTAGTGACTGAAAACTTAAGTCTTTCAAATTTGCTGAGTTATAAGTAGATATGGCAAATTCCAGCACTTCACTTGGCACTTCCATGCATGAGTGTGACATGCTGCTACCCTACAGATTTAATGTCAACAAACATCTTAAATGACTCCAAAGCACAAGAGAGGGGTTTGGGTTTTTTAATGTGTAGACAGCAAAGAATCTCAAGCCAGTCATGTGACTCTGAGCCCAAAACACTGTGGATCATGAACCCGTGATATATTGGAAAGCAAATTTGGTAAATAAACACGTGTTATATGAGACTTGCACTGGCAGAGAGCAGAATCCTCTGGTGTTTGAATGGTTGATTCTTATTTAAGACCTAATTTCTTCTCTTTTTTTGAATGACGAGCGCTCGTAAAATGAGTCACCAGTGAATCGACCAGAGGCGCTGACCTCACCTACTCATGCAGGCACTGACAGTTTGGCTCTCAGCGGAGGAAAAAAGGAGTCCTCATATGCAGCGTTCTGCATGTTGATAGATAAGTGGTGACCATATGAAAGACGTATAAACCAGGTGCACACAAGGTTCCAAATCCAACACATTTTTTACTCATCAGGCTAATTAACCTATCTGCAGCAAGGCTACAGCTCTATATCAGCAGCCATCTGCTGACGTGCTGTCTGTGCCATTACTGGCTCCTCCACCCACGTCTCAGCAGGCACGCCACCCATCAATCACAATCTGTTGCTCTCACTCGCTCTCTGATGATTAAGGCCTTCTGCACCATCATGGGCTAATTATTAACAAGGCTTAACAAGCAGACATGCAAAGAGATATATGGCTGGACAGAAAGATGACCTCTGCTAATCTGCTGCCTCCTCATGTTAAGTGCTGCAGGGGAAGGATTAGAAGTATGAGTCTTCTGCCCAATAATAAGAAAAAATTACACTCATCAAGTATCCTTTGGATATATTTGAAAAAATGTCCTGCCTGGTATAGAAAGAGCAGCAAGATAAAGACATTTAGAATCCAAATGTAATTTCTGGCTCGCTGCCTTCTTCATGAAAAAATCCACCAAAGTGTGTGATTATGTTTGTGTTTTATTTATTTATTTCTTTTTTTAAACTAGTTCGAGTGCTGCAAGTGAGAGCTTTCAGTGTTTAACTTCAAGGGCAGAGAACTAAAGTAGGACATTCTTAACTAAGGAGGTTCTGAGACATACAATACAAACACATTACTTTTAGTGTATCCATCAGCCTGCATATACTCAAAATGTTTTTGAAAAGACTGAAATTTAATCTAAATATCTTTTATGTTGATTGTGTAGTTTCATGGCTACAACATTACACCAGGCTGACTGAATTACATAATTCTTGTGATGTTCTGTTGTGTGTTTTTTTTCATTTCTGCACTTTATGGACTTTAGATTGACACAAAGCACTTGCAATGACAACATGTTGACGTGTACTGTTTGGTTATGTTCCAGTCTATGCCGACATTAAGCCATGATTTTTTTTAGGTCAGGTTGCCTATTCCAGATGTCCTCTCCGCCCAGCAACATTTCCCAGTTCGTTCTGGGAGACAAGAAAAGATAACAAGTTCTAGGTCTATCACAGCGTCCCCTCATAGTTGCTCTGGACATATCATGATCAGATTGCCCCAACCAGCCTGGATATCTCCTTTGACTGGGAATGAGAAACGGCTCTATCCAAGCCCCTTATGGATGTCAGAGCTCCTTACTCTATTTCTAAAGCTCTAAGACTGTGTCCACCCAACCTAAGGAGGAAACTCATGTTGGTGAGTTTGAAGAAGAACATAAGGTGGTGCTGTTGAATAAATTTAATTCAAATTCTACACTAGAAACAAGAAATCAGCAATTATGATACCAATATCTATGAAAGGGTTTGGGTTCCCAATGGACTTGATCTGTAAGACATTAATTTAAAACATTAAGAACACTGCAATATGTTTAAAAACCAAAGAGTGTGTAAAACCTTAGATGTTTACTCAATCTTGGCTTCAAATGGGTTAGAACATTATTACCATGTGATATGATTTCAACATATGTTCCCTGCACATGAGGCATTTGAGTGGTTCCCTCTGCACAGATGGAGCTGTTTAAGTTGCCATAAGAAGCCAGTGTTCACTAATTAGATTGTAAGCTATTGCACGTATCCAAAGCCTCTGTACATCAAAGACTTAGCAATATAACTATAACTAGGGTTGTCCTTAGAAGATCTGTGTAGTTTTTCATAAATAAGTTGAAGGCTGCAAAGTGTGCAAACAGCTAAGAATTGTATTGGAAGCTCAGTTTGCACCCCACTGAGCACAGCATGTAGTGTTTCTTTCCCTTCACCTTTCCAAACACATGTAGAGAAAGCTGGAGGCAGACACTCAGACGTACACGGTTCCTTTGTATGCCCAGCATCTGTTTCTCTGTTCTGTGACTATCTGGCCAACACCCTTATATTTGCTTTTTTATTGCTGATAAACAGCATGTCAACCTGCGTGAATTGGCTTCTCTGCACCACACCGTCACCATGCCTTTTCATGTATTAACATCATGCTGAGGCGGACTGGATTGTCGTTACGATGTCCCTATACAAACAAACTGTCAAAAAAAAAAACTCCTTCTTGTCTATCTGCACTTTGCATGTGGCAAGGTAACCAATGGGCTCTGCCAGCAGAGATCGGTAAAAAGTAAAGGTATGAACCATGAAATATTCATGACTTTATATCCAGAGCAAAGCCTTAAGCAGAGCCCCTCACAGCCTGTTACACTCTGATGGGAAATGCATGACACATAGCAGTGTGCACAGACATCCCCTGTTCCTCTGTTTTATTTTGTTTTTTGTCTGATTATATAAATCTAAACCTCTCCACTATGTGGAAGCTTTAAAATGTGTAAAAACGAGTTGAGTAATAAAATTAATCTATTGTTTGATCATTAATCAATTACATGTATTTTTTTTCTGTTTACTTTAATAATGTGCTGCGTATAGAAGGGCATGTTAAAATTACAATTAAACCGCACAAAAACGAAAGAAAGGGGCTGAAAAATGAAGCCAGTGCAAATATGCTTAAACCTGTCTTATGGCCAGGGTAAAGTGACTTCTCTGGTCGTAAAAACACTTGAAGTTGTATAGACAGCTACAGGAAATAGGCCTCAGTTCCTTTGCTCTGACACCTCAATAAACACTTTATATATCTGTTTATTATTATTTTAAGTGATGTCTACTAAAACTCGAAGCTTATTTTGTTGAGTTGTTATCCAATTAATGTGTCTTCTCAGACGGATCCACCTCTTGCTGGTTATATCAGGTCAAATCAGGTATGAAAACACCAAGATGGTGATGCTGAAATCATTCAACTCAAGACTATCATTAAGTAATGGATGATGTCGTGTCTCAGTGGCTATGTACGTCTTTTATATACAGTCTATGGCCAATACTCAAACCCAAGTCAAAAAGTAAAAATCAAACTCTGAGGTAACATCATGTACATAGTGTTAAATGAGCCAATCGCAGACAAATTCCAGCATACACGGGTCTTACTCACCAAGTCTTTATTCTCACTGAAGTCTGGAAAGTTGTCACAACAAGAAAACAATAAAAAAAAAAATGATAAGGGTTAAGGACTTCTTTATACTGTTTCAAAAAAAAAACAAAAACAAATAACAAGAGTGACCAAAAGCCTCATGGACTCCAGAGAAACCAATGTACAACGTCTACATCTGGACCTGTAAAATATTCATGGCTTTATATCCAGAGTAAACTACATAGCAAATTACAATGTGACAAATATATTCCACCAGTATCAGGACAGTAAGATATTACGTTAATAAATGATTTCTCTTTGTTTTCTTCATATGGTTCTCTAAAACAGTCAGGTAGGTTTTAACACCTGCCACTTTAATTTAGCAATCGTTCAGCTTTGGAATAGCTGCAAACACTCATTTTCTCACATATGATAATTCTAGTAGAAATGGATGATAATTAGCATTTATATTTCACTTCCAATATTGGGTAATGTTGAAGATGACATTTATTGTGTAATTGTAACAAATTTTCCTACAAAATGATTATTATTGATTGGTGTATATCTCTAAGCAGCAACATAATGATACAACATAACAACCCTGACAGCTTAATTATGAAAGAAAATTCCCCTGAAAATGCATTTAAACAGTGGTTTCCTAGCTCATTTTTAGATATGTGAACTGTCACGTCTTTTTTTCAGCAGTTTAAGTATTTTTTAATGGCTGTTTCCCTTGTTAAAAATGAATAAGCACAGGAAATTGAAGGTTAGTAAAAGGGACAACAAAAAAGCCAGAAAGCTTGTGTGGTAACTAGTGTGGCTAATATCGGTTGATGTAGCCATTCAGGTCAGCCAAAAGCTGCACCAATTATTATCATTTTCTGAAAAATAGGTCAAATAACCAGTGATGTGAAAAGAGTTCTTGGTGACAAACTTACATGGGAGTCTCACAGGGCTGCCATTTTCAAATAGAAGTTGGAGTGACACTGAGGGAGAGGTGGGATAAGGAGACAGAGAGGTGGGTAGGGTCAGGGGTGCTGTCAGAAACTCTGGGCCCTATGGAAACCAAAATTTCTGGTTGTTCTACTTTTTTCACAGATACAATTTAACTCAATAAACATACCCTGTATACTTTTAAAAAGATACTTTGCACATTGCATAGTTAAAATGCAGTGACGTGCAGTCATCATGGAAATATAAAATTGAAAAATAAATTAAATGGTTATATTTATTCAGTGATTTGTATTTTAAAGTTCTTTTCCATTTAACGTCACCATTTTTAGATTTTTTTTTCAAAATCGCTGAATTTTCACATTTACAGTTCAAATACTAAGAAGAGACGAGCGGTGAGGCAGCAGCCCGCTGAGCCTCACCGTGGATTACGCAATGACTATGCTAACGGTGCTAGCATGCTATGCAGTGAGACCGTATTGCTGTCCCTCTGCATGTCGCTATTAAAATGTCGAACACTTTTACTATATGAACTAAATTTCCATATTTTAGCTGGTGTGTATAATGCATAGTGTTTTTTTTTTATCCACAACTGTGTGTATTCTTGTGCTGAGCGATCATAAAACTGCACTAGGTAAGGCACGCAGTTCTCCTGCCTCATGGCAGGGGGCGCTGGTGATCCCAGGGATTCTTATTACGACTCCTG
>VUQR01016431.1:0-24003 GCA_015108515.1 Hemichromis elongatus
TTTTACTAAGCTAACTACCTTTAACTTAGCAAACTCCCACCGTAAGGGTGTGTTTTAACTGATGAGACTGTGTCCTACTCAGGCTCGGACGTCTGATTACTGATTTTCCAAGTTTTATTTCCACAAACATAAACTAACACCAGTACAGTAATCGAGCCTCTACCAGAAGCCAGGTAATTAACTGAAAGACACAAATAAAACAACCATACAACATTAATAAAGCAATCCTATTAATGACAGTACAGTTTGAATACAGTCATGTTTATAACTTCTAACTTATTTATAACTTTAACACGTTATTTAGTCAGCACAGAAACTCACCAGCTCGGCCTCATCAGTTACAACAGTTACAACAGTTTGTTACGGTTACAGTTGTTACAGTTACAATAACAATGAAAAAGAAGATCCGGCCGGTGGGGTCACTAAGCAACCGTTAACGTATAACAACCCAGACATACATACATAAATCACTCCGCCTTAAATATAATTGACATTTAAGGCATTTAAATCACAACAAACAAATTGGCATGTTACAAATATGGGAAAAACCACACAACCATACTGCATTCAAATTCACATAAACCACTTTCCCTTCCAATTCTGATGCATGAACTTCAAAAGGTCATCCGAACCATGTCTGTATGGCTTTTGCATTTGATTGGCTGATTAGATATTTATGATAACAAGAAGGGAGCAGCAGTACCTATGACTGACTCAAACATCTGCCTCAACAGTTGGGATATACAGTACATAGCTGTGGTGAAATGCTATAAGTTCACCTGTTGAATGGAAAATGGCATCTTCAGATACTGCTGCAAATGAGTATCTGGCATCTCCTTTTTTGTGTTTTTTTTCCATCTCCTCCCCTTGTAATCCCTTCATTACATACATTTGAATTATTCAAAGCCATAGTTAGCTTAAGGCTGATTTGGTTTAGGCTGCTGTGACATTCTGTTATTCAGTCAGCGGCGGAGAGAAGAAGTACAGAACAAAGTGGTAAATAGAAAGAGCTGGTACTGGGTAAATGGAGTCAATGCCAGTGAGAGAGGACGTGGAAAGACAAGTCTGAATAAAGAGAGTGAGTTTGAACAGCTCACACTGGGAGAAAGAAAGAAAGAGAGGAGAGAGAAACTGCTAATCCCCAAACCTGCAGAGAGAAGGTTAGAAAGGATTATCCCTGCTCTGCTTTTTGGTGTATAGCATCCGTTTAGCACACACATGGATACACATGGATACACACTGCATTGTTCCTAACTCTATATGCGCTTTTTTTTTTCAGCTGACTGTTAAAACGTAAAACTGTTTCATACACAAACGTGCTTTATATGTTTTAGATAGAACTTTCTTCTCTTGATGTGAAAGAAAACAAGTTTCGGTTGTCAGATCTGACACCCCAAACTATCTTTTTCCCATCTTGCACAGCGGGAAGTGGGAAACGAGCTTTTGTTACAGCTACAATGACGATACAGCTCGTCTGCTGCTTCCAGAGACAGAGAGCCAAGGCGAGATTTGAGCACAGCCTGCACGCTGTAAAAAAAATCTCTCTTCTCCTTCAGCTTCATTTGTCTTCTGTGCTGCTGTGAAAATTGGCTTCAATTAGCCTAAAATGAACTGCTCTTTTCACATAAAAGGAAAATGCTGAATAGTAAAATAGTGCCATGCTAAACAATGCCCCAGTTCCCAAATGTGACGCTGTGCTTTGTACACTGCTAATGAAAATTTTATGTGTGTGTGTGGTTTGGAGGCCAGGCAAAGGCTGTCACTTCACATTGGAGCGGCCGCTGAAGGCAGATGCAAGGGTTTCCTCTGCCACGTGTCACACCCAGTCTCCTCCCCTGGAAACGTAACCTAGTTTCCCTGGTTTCGCACAAACGCACGCTTGCATAGACATACACATGTGCAGATACCGATTGCTGCCGCACACATTCTCGAGCACATGCGTGACTGACTGCGTACTCTGTGTATTTGCACAAACATGTGATCAAACACTATAGGGCGCTAATGTGCTTTGTGCAGTCCTTTTAACACTGATGCAGCTCTTTGTTCTTGAAGGTTACAGAGACAAGAATTAAGGAACCTCATCCGTAATTATAAACTCAATGTTTTATTATTACGGGGTCACTGCAGCAGGTAGCTCCACATATTTGATTTGGCAAGTTTGTAGGCCAGATGCCCTCCTTGATATAACCCCAGAGGGAGCTGTGTCACCAGGACTGAACCAGGCAAATGTGTAAACCATGTACTGTATGGAGCCACTTGTTTTATTGTCATTGTAAGTGTAAATTATTACATCTTTGCCTTTTTATATTTTGTAGGACAGGATGAATTAACATGAATTAGAATACATTGGTTGTGTGGTGCAAAAGTCGGCCAAAAGTCTTCAAAAAGAACATTGACATCAGCTTTAGGTGTAATTTGCTTTTACATTTAAAAAGCCAATATTAGCTTGCTGAATCACTGTAGCAGCTATATATACTCATTGGGTACTTTGTTAGGTACACCTGTTTAGCGACTTGTTTAATCAACCAATAACTGGCAGAAACTCTGTGCAATTAAGCATATAAAAGATCATCAAATACATTTTAAAATTAGACATTAGACACAATTGCAGTTTTTAAATGACCCTCTTTTGGTAATTAAATAAATGGCCCTATGTGAAAAAACAATTGCTTCCTAAACTAATATCTGGTTGGCTGGGAATGTTCACCACTGTTCCGAGTTGTTTCAATGTGTGGATAATGGCTCTAAACATGGTTTCTGCATAGGGCCAGGTAACTTAGTTTTTTTTACCTTAATAAAGGAAATCATCATTTAAAAACTGTGGGCAGCACGGTGGCACGGTGGTTAGCACTGCAAGAGGGTCCTGAGTTCAATTCCACCATCAGGCCCGGGTCTTTCTGTGTGGAGTTTGCATGTTCTCCTCATGTTTGCATGGGTTCTCTCCGGCTACTTCGGCTTCCTCCCACAGTCCAAAGACATGCAGTTTGTGGGGATAGGTTAATTGATCATTCCAAAATTGTCCATAGGTGTGAATGCGGGAGTGAATGTGAGAGCGAATGGTTGTCTGTGTCTCTATGTGTTAGTACTGGCAACCTGTCCAGTGTGTACCCTGCCTCTCGCCCTATGACAGCTGGGATAGGCTCCAGCGCCCCCCGGGACCCTGAAAAGGATAAGCGGAAGCGAATGGATGGATCATTTAAAAAACTGCATTTACTCGTGTTAGCTTTGTCAAACAATAAAAGCTGTTTGATGGTCTGAAACTTGTAAGTGGGACAAATCGGGAACAAGGAGAAGTTGTTTTTCAGAGCACTGCAGACATGGTGAAGATCAAACAGCATCAGAATGAAGAAGCTCTAAAGACAAAAGTGGGTCCAGCTTGGTGCTCGCAAGGTATACTTAATAAAATGGCCACTGATTGGATGTTAAGTATTACGCCTCTTAAAAGGTAAAACATGTCCTTTTGAGTGTGTTAACCATTGTCAGCACTGCTATGCCTCAGTGCAGCCGAATGTGTGTCAGTGCACATTATAAACATGGCTGTTGATTAAATATAATAGTAGGCGTAGCAGCTGTTGTTATAACTGACTGTAATACTGTGATGAGACAAAGGAGGAAAGATTTTCCTTGCAATCTGACAATAAACTCTTGATCTTAATCAAAAAAGATTCTGATATTTTCATTACTGCTGTAGCATCAATCAGGCACGAGAGCAGCTTGAGACCATTAAAAGGAAAAAAAAAACGAAAGAATCCCCTTTTTGTTCAAACTCCCTGTAAATCTCAGTTTGGTTCATTGTTTTAGCAACGACACTGCACGCAGCAGAGAGAGTAATTAAATTGTACGTGCGGAACATGTAGCCAGAAATGCCAGGGTCATTCTTCAGTCTACTTCAAGACGTCTCGCAGAATCAGGAATCGATCCAATCTGTTACTTATTACATCAGTCCCTGCCTCTGCTCACAAAAACACAGGAAGTGTTTCGTGTTATCCTGCTGGAATCACATCAGAGAGCCTCAGCCCCAGAGTCTGCTCTTATGTTAACTGTGTTAAAATAAGCTCTGGCTTTTCAGTGCTCTTGGCAGCCCTTTTAGGACTCTCCTGGTGTATCTTTGTGTTGAAAGCTGCAATGCTGGCACTTTGGAGCGTGGCTTGTACACAGTTTTTCTAGCTGGGACTACAAATAGGAGCATTGACACCATCTTTGTTATGAGAGTGCCTCTACTGAGAAGGAAATGAAGATTGTTTTGTTCTCACTGAACAGCCACCAGACTGAATGTTTAAACATCACCTCCAGGTTTCAGTGCAGACGTATAAGAATATTTATGTGTTTTTCATCGGTGAATGTGCAGGTTTCAAGTGCCTTCATCAACTAGCTGTGAGGCCACAGATTCTGCATTGAAGCTAAAAAAAAAAAGGAAGACCTTCCACAATTATCATCTTTTAACATCTGCACATGTGTAATTTTTGCAATGATTCCCAGAGTAAAGAAGACACTGTTTAAAACTGGTCTTAGATCGTGATGTAGAGCAGCTGCTCAGTGTTATATTAACGGGTACCAAGACTTGCAAATGAATACTTGTTATAAGTTCAGACATAATGTGAGCTTCTTGGGCCTGAATAGATCCTAGGTTTCACTGCTCTTTGTCCATGTTATTTTAGGATCACCCGTGCCCACCGTGTTGCTCACGACTTCCATGCCCGTTTCCGTGCCCAGTCTCGGACCTACGTCTACCGAATAGCGTTAGGACTCTCCCACTACTCTCTCCTTCCCCTCGCAGACTGGGATCTGTGCTGGAGCCTCCGCAACACGTGAGTTATCCCGGTTTATCCACCACCCCTCCCTTTTCTCAGTCATGCCTTTTTCTTTTTCATGTGTTAGTGTGCACGCGCATGATGACTGCTTTAAAAAACAAAACAAGGGCTCAATCTGAAGCTAAATCTGACTGTGTATTTGTGTAAAAGCAGAGACACACACTGTCAGACTAGAAAAATGGCACATTGAACACATGAATAATCTACACGCACCATGCTGGAGTTGCAAATTAGGGACAGCCAAACAAAGTGTTTTATCTGAGCTGATGGTGCAATGTACAAACAAAGGAGGATGAAGGAGAAGGGAGAGGATGTATAGAGTGTAAAAAGTAGGAAAGAGATTAAACGGCGTGGGCTACGAAGCTTACACAAGGTTATTTTAGCTGTGATTGGAAAAACTGGGCACAAAGAGAAATGTTTTAGTTTGTGTTTGAGTGTTTATATCTTTTTTTTTTCTCCTCACTTTTTTGGGGAAAAGTAGGGCAAGATAAGCTGCAGGCTTATATACGTGCAGAACAACACCCACGCATTTCACCCTTTCTTTCCCTTCTTTTCTGCTTCTGTCCATTTTCTCAGTCTCTTTCTTTTTGTCCTTCCTTCCTTCACTAAGTTCTCTCTCTGGTTCCTCTGCTTTGTTATTGGTCTCTCATGTTCAGCATTCATGTTGCTCTTCACACCCCTGAGCGTCTCTGCCTCAGCAGCGTCTCTCTTTTCCTCTCTTTGATGCACCGCTTCCTCGTCATTGCACTTGCTCCATTTCTCTCTTTGCCAAAAAAAACTTTTAACATCATTTGAATGTTTGAATTCAATGACCAACTTATCAGTGATGCTCTTGCTCTTCCACAGTGTGTCACAGTTCTGTCTTCCTCCCATTTTACAAACCGGTCACGGCTGCCCCCTCCGACCATAGCGGAAAGTCAGGACTTAATGGTCAAATTAAACAAATCATTAGGATATTTTTTGCACATCTTTATTCATTCCTAATTCTTAGGTTCAAAATTTTATTACTCAGCACACTATCTCCCGCTTACTCTCTCTCCTCCCTCTCTCTTTGTCAGATCATATTTAGGCAGCAAATGAAGCGTGAGACTGGAGAGAATCTAATCACCGGCTCGCTCTGGTTCTCTGCCTTAAATGAGCTGGTTGTGGGCATGCTCTGCTCTCTCACGTGGCATATTTTTTTCTGTTACATAAGTTTTCCACTAAATTATTCACAGAGTTCTGAAAAGATGTACTTCATATGTACATTTGTGCCTGACCCCGCTGTTCAGCCAGGTCACTCTTGGGTGATGCTGCAGTATCAAGAGTTATCTTACAAATCTTGATTCAGGAACTCTGATGACCTCAGGATCTTAACATTTTCCTGGTTTTCAAATGCAGTGCACCGCTGTTAATGCTCACTTGTATAAAACGTGTCTTTTTCTTTATTCTGTCTTTCATCAGAGAGTTAAACGTGGACGCTATGCACGAGGCAGCTTCCCTACTGGTTGGGACTCACGATTTCAGCAGCTTCAGGGCTGTTAACTCTGATCTGCCTTTCAAAAATCCTGTGAAGACCATGGATGTGATCACTGTAGAGCGGGGAAACTCCTTTGCATATGCTCACTTCCACAGGTAGTATATATAGTATATATAGATCCACAACACCTACGACCAATTTGTACATCTAACAAGTACCCAAAAACATGCTAAATTACACTTTAAATTTGAGTTAAGTTGAGTTGGCGATTTGGGAGCCGTGCAACAAGCTCTAAACAAAGCATGCACATGCACAAAGTGATTATTGGCACCATTGATTTCTTTAATTACGTGCTCATCCAGAAGACACACAAGATTAACTTGTAGTCGTACCTATAAAACATGATCTGTGACTTATAGAATATGGAAATATACAGTACTGTGCAAAAGTCTTGAGTCATCCCTCATTTTCTTATGTGTGAAATAGATGCACCAGTTTATTGACACATACATGGAAATGCGTTACATAAGGCAAAAACAGGGTTTGTTATGTTCTCTGTCAAGATGATCCCACACTGCTTCAGTAATGTTGAGGTCCAGGCTCTGGTGAGCGTTTGTCTGTTTTTTCTGTCCAGGTACGTTTTTATCGCATTGGTAGTGTGTTTGGGATAATTGTCATCCTGATAAATTAAGCTGTCACCAGTCATTTGCTTTCCAGATGTTACTGCACGGTGGATCAAAGCCTGATGGTTAGATGGTTATTTCCATCAGTTTTGACAAATCTTCAACACTACTGGCTGAAATGTTGACCCAAACCACTCACTGTTGTACTTTGCTTCTGACTTCCTCCTCTGTACATGTTGCCAACAATTTGAACCAATGAGATCAAATTAGACCTGATGTCACTGATTTTGAGTCTAACTCTTGTTTCCCTATAAATGGCTTGACCATTTGACCATGTCTGATTAGGCTTTGGTAAACAGTAGATGGATCAACTGAAGAGCCAGATTCATCTCTCATGTGCTGTGTCAGGTCTTTGCTGGATTTTTTTTCCCTATTTCCCTATTTCTTTCAGATTGTGATCATCTGCTGTAGATTTCTTTTTTTGGCACATACTTTCTACTTTTCTCCTCCACATGTTCAGTTTCACAAAGGACACACTGCACACCATGCCAAGTTTTTGGCTAATTACTTTTAGGGAACCCTTGGTGTAAAAATAATGATACTACCTATGTGTTACAAACTAGTGTAGTTAGCTAAGGCATTTATAAACCTAATGCTTTCTGAATTGTCATGGAAAACTAATAAAGGATGCACTTTTTCACATTTCTGTCAAATTTTCTAAGCTTGAAATATATACTAATTCTAAACTGACATTTTAACTATAACTTAAACTAGATTCGTATTTTGTTTAGCAAGGATTAATCTGCAGCCTGTACAAAGTCAACAGAAGCCATTACAACCTATCAATGCTTTCCGTTTACATCATTTTAAACTGCTAACGTAAACATGTGTAGGCCTTTTAGCTTTTGAATGTGTAAATAAGTAACTTAAAAAGCTGCAAATACTTACATAAAATATACAATTTGAAAAACTTTTACATTTTCTGTACAGTTTCATGTATTTTCTTGCAAGGAGTTAGAGAAAACTAATACAGTCTGGCTACCGTCACAGAAATGGAAACGAGATGTGTTTCAACCACAGAACAACTGTTAATGCCCTTTGACAAACCAATAGGTGTCCCTATTAGGTCATACAGGTATAGTTTCTGGTAGCTAATGTGCTGTCTGTGCTTGGATGTTAGGCAGGTTTGTGTGCTTTAGACAATAAGGACCGTTTATATTCCATAGTGGATATGGCACAAGAGGGAGATAAAAAGCGAGTGAGTGCCATGTGGGATTACATGTCTATGGGGTTACTCTGGCTGCCAAATTCCATTTTCATGGGCATTAATTATTTGCCTTGCAAATGTAGTACATCCTGATGGACTCCTTCAGAGTAATTTATCCCCAATGCACGAGGTGCACCAGGAGGCTGTGAGAACAAGGTTTCCACAGCTGTAATATATTTCACATTATATTTGCACGCAATTGTCTGCGGTTGCATTTTTGCCAAACAAAACCATATTCCCTTCTTCTACTCGCTGCAGAATTCCCATGAATGATCCGATGTGGGCCCACGTTGGTCTCTGTCGGGTTTTGAAAGCCTACAGCTGAGCTGTGTTTATTTTTTCATGAGGGTCACTATTCTAAGAAACAGTGATAAAATGAAAGGAAACTGACTGATGAATTATTGAAGAGTCTAAGGTTGAACTAAATTTTTGATCCTAAAACGGGGAGATGTGGTCTGTGAGGCTGACTACTTTGGTCTCCATTCAGAGTGGGAAAATAGGGTCTTTTTACTAACCTCCAGAAATAGTTGATCTTATTTTCATGCATAAGTGAACAGAGATTCATTTTATGGCCTTTTGTAGCCTGTTTTCACTGTAACATGCTGACATTTGGTTGGTGTGTGTTTTAAAATAAGTCTTCGCATTTGGAAATTAATATATGCATAATCCATCACTGTTCCGCAGCAGGAAATGTAACGTCCTTAACTTGTTTGTTTACCCATTAGTTTAAGCCACACCAGCATCTAATCCAATCGAGAGACAGAAGTGTTGCCACAAACCCATAAAATTTGGTAGGTCTACAGAAGTTCATGTCATTACATTAAGCAAAGCTTAACAGAGCACCTAGCTGTTTTCTTTGTGCAGTTATAGCAATGCTAGCATTAAGGACAAAGCACCGTTGTGCATAAAGGACGTCATAAAGCTGCTAGCATAACTGTAGACACTTGATTAAATCAATCAATAAAAAATAAAGTAGTTCACTGACTTATAATGTCAATGCTACTAGCTTGTCTGCTTGGCAGCAAACCGCAGCATCACACAGTCGCTGCAGATTTCTTGGCTGCACCTCAATGATCTGGATCTGCATTTCCATCGCATGCCAAAGGTGCTCTATTGGGTTGAGATCTGGTGACTGTGGAGATCATTTGAGTTCACTCAACTTATTGTCATGTTCAGTAGACAAGCGTGAGATGATCTGAGCTTTGATGACTGAAGACGGCTACGTTGTTCTGGTAGCTGCAATGTTCAGTTGGTTCTAAGGGGCCCATTACACTGCCATCAGCTTGATACGAGGGAGTATGGATCCATTTTTTATGTGGTTTGCTCCAAATTTTTACCTTTATATTCGATTGTTGGAGTACAAATAAAGATTTTTCAGACCAGGCAACATTTTTTCCAACCATTTCTTGTCCAGTTGTGGTTTAGCCTCTGTTTACTGTTCTTCGCTGACAGGAGTGGTACCTGGAGCGGTCTTGTGTGGCTGGAGCCCATCTGCTTCACAGTTTCACATGTTGCTTGCTCGTATGCAAACTTGGTCATAATGAGTGTTTATTTGAGCTACTGTTGCCTTCCTACCAGCTTAAAGCGGCCTGGCCTTATAATAATAACATAGCACTGCAAATGTGATTGTGCAACAAGAGGCCCAGCAGTGCTTTATTCTCATCTGAAGATGCTGCCCTCCGGCTAAAAGCCCTGCTCTATAAATCTGTCTCTGCATTTCTTACATGTCGAATGTAATCAGACAGCAAGCACAGAGTCAAATTTGCATTTGACCCAATTCTTCCTGTGTGCCTCTTTCCTTAGTTCACCCTGTCCTACCCAAAATAAGAATCGGGGACCTTTTTTTTCTCACTTTTTTTTCTTTTTTCCTTTTTGAGGGCAGGGGCAAAAATAATAACAGTAATAACATTTTATATGGCATCACACATAATCCTATTGGGCCTAAGCTGCAGTCCCATATTTAGTGTGTGACATTTAAACAAATCTGTGCATGATGACAAACTTGGGCTTCATTTGATGCCTGGCCATTAATGTCACATCCGTTATATTCACACAGACAGGGACAACACTGCTGCACAAGAGTGAGTTAACATGTAAACATGTGAGACTGGATTATTTTCTATTTTGAAATAATTCATTTTCAAATGGTTAAGAAATATATTTTTTATTTAATTAGTATTTTTTTTACTTGGAGAAATAAATGAGTAGGTGTGCTTTTGATCCACATTCCTGCTTGTAGTTGTTTTTATCAGACTAAATAATATTACATTACATCTGACAACCATTCACGGTATCATTAAAGCAGCAATGTCATGTTTCAACTCCTCTGGCAACATTTAACCTTTCTTTATCCTTACACATTTACTCGGTGATACCAAGTAGACTTCATGCCTACTGGCCATAGTCTCATTAATCTACATTTCATGAGTAGTGCTTTGAATGTGGTTAAGACACTAATATTATTTCCTTTTTCCAGAGAGATACCATTCTGGGAGCTGACTTTCACAAGTAAATCTTTTCTCTATAAGCAGGTTTGTTGATAATCTTCTTCAGATTTTTAAAAAAATTATATTTCTATTTCGGTGCGTGCGCGAGATTATGAGCTAGTAGCGACATCTGCTGGTGATGACTGAAACTTTATTTTGAATAAAGTAAGCATTAAATCTCTTAAAGCAAGTTATGCAAACTTCTGTGTAAAACTTGTTTATCTGGCCTTTTTCATCCAGGTGCGGAGGATGACAGGGGCACTGGTGGCCGTGGGCCAGGGGCTGCTCTCAGTGCCCCAGCTGAAGAAAATACTGGAAGCAAGAGACACTCTGGCCTACCCACAGGGTATGGCTGCTCCAGCCCACGGCCTTTTCCTCACCAGAGTGGATTACAGGGATACAGGTGAGAATAAAAACCAACTCCAGCAGGAAGGAGTCAGACGAGGTGTAAATCAGCAGCTTCCTATTATCTACCTTTCTGTGTTAAAAATGAAAACATATTCTCAGAAAGCTATAAAAATTTAGTCATACAGAACATATGATCACTGTTTCAAATGATAACGCAATCTTTCTTCCATCCATCCATCTTCTTCCACTTATTATGGGAGAGCGGCATGAGCCTATCCCTGCTTTTAAAGCAGCATTATTTCCCACTACGTGTACCCTATGGTAACTAGGATACCCTCCAGCCTCCATGCGACCTTGCAGATAATTGATGGATTCGACAAATATAAGCACTCATATTTTCATCTTTTTGGAAAAGAAAACAAAAATGAACATTTTTTTTAATTCTTCCCATCTCAAGTTCTGTTTGTCTCCTCAGACCTGCAGCTTTTACCACAGCTGTCAGAGGAACTGCTAACTTCCACCAGGAACCCAAAGGATTGATGCTACTTGAATATAGAGGACTATGTGGCTGCTATGCATTACTTCCTGCAGTCTTTAGCGCTTAAGAAGAATCAGCCTATTGCCATGCTCTATAAAGGCCTCACCTTTTTCCACAGTGGCATTTTCAAGGAAGCCATTGAGACATTTAAAGAAGCACTGTGTGCATTTTCAAATTCCTTTATAAAATGAACCTAATAAAGTTTGTGATTTAATGTATAACATGTTGTGTATTCACTCATTTATTACAAACAGTGATTGTACTCAAGTTCGACTTACGAATAAGCATAAAGGCGACATACATATGAACAGCTGGATGTTCTTTTAATTCAACATATTAAGAGTACATAACTGTCCATGAACGCAGCTCAGCTACAGAAGACCACACACCTTGAACCTATCATTGTCTACACAAGATCTTTAGGTTACAACAGGCTACTTGTCGTAAGCCCGATTAGGCAACGTGTACAATTATAAATGAGTTTTGTAGGTTATTGAAAATTATCAAACAAGATATACATGTGGGCAAAAGTATGAAGTTCTATAGCCAAAACTGCTTTGTGTCCATGGGTCTCATACAGTGGTGTTACATTATGGATCAACAAAGTGCACACACACTCTCACTGATAACGTATACATCCGAATGTCCGAATAAAACTGCATACAATTATTCTTTACCCAAAAGTCTTCACAGACCAATCCTACGGATTCTCACACTTGAGGTCACTTTCTTCCAATTTGGCTGCATGTGTTCATTAAGTGATTTTTCAACAAGTTGTCCATAAATAGTCCATAAAATCCGCACTACCACCGACAGTCTTCTCTGTGCCGCTGGGAGCCAGATGAGGTTTGTAGAAGGTTCAGACTGACCACTCACCGGTCTTAATCTTCCAGTGCAGTGATCAAATACACCAGACATCACACATTTGTTTTTCTTGATTTTTGTACAGTCACCCAACTGTTGCAAGGTTAACTGATTCGAAGTGCTGCGTCTGTCAAAATTGAACCTCGTGAGGAATGTTTCTGCACTTCTTAGAAGTGACAATCTCAAAAATTCAGTAACACTATTTTTTTAAACAATTTTTCTGTAAATATGTACACAAGTACACATTTCCTATCCAGGCGACCATGTCGGAGCAACATAGTAAATCTGATTAGCATAGGTCCTCAAGTCAATTCAGCATTTGGTTTCAAGAAGATAATTCACACATCCTAAATTCAATATATAATCAAAATTTCAAGTGTCAGTCAGAAATGTAAGCCCAATAGCTTAAATATTAATAACAAAATCATATGTATATATAATGCACTTGAGGAAGGCATTGCGTAATTATTTTTTTTTTAAATTCACAATCCTTAATAACAGCACAGTCTGGGTGAAGAAATGTAGCTGAGCTAAAGTCAAACTTGAAACCCTGATTGCAACGATTGAGTGGGGACAGTGAGACAAAGGAAACGTCACCATAATGGTCACATTTTCAGTTAAAAGTCTGATTTATGAGCAATGAAGGAAGAAAGAAGACTGATGATTAATGCTCAGCAGTGACGCCAAGCTCATCCTCACGCTTAAAAAAAAATAGGATATAAATAGCATGCGTGTGAGATGTGTGGTTGGCCGATGACAGACTAAACACAGAAACATCTAAATGTCCATGACTTGGAGTTAGTAATGCATTATCACTCTAGGCAGCCTTTTTTTGGCATTTGACTACACACCCTGATGCTAAAGCTGAGGTTATTTCAGGATTAATTTGTGTCACGTGAATACAGGTTGATAGTGCTCGATAGTAGCTATCACAGGTTGATAAGTTTGCATAGACCCTTAAAACCCCAACCATCACCATTTCAATGACACAATCAATTAAAACTACAACTCGGAGCAGCATACCCAACTTCACCCTTTGTACTGATTTTGGTAGTCATAACAAAGCACGATAAAAGCTGTAATAGTCCACATGACACAGTTACATTCAGTTATACTTTAAAACATTTGTGGCACATAAAATGAGTATCCCCCCCTCCCTTAGAGTTCTTGTGAATCTCTTTACAGACTAGCTTGTATCGTGCCACCACTACAGCCATCATTGGCTTAAAATTTAAAGAAAAGTGTGTGTGTGTGTCCCCACGCATTTAAAAAAATAATAATAAATGAGTCGACTATGCCTGCTTTTACAGCATCACAATAGACAGCATTAAACTCATACACTTTATTTAAAAGAGTACAAAGAGTGAAATAGGGTATGTATCAGAGACTTACAAAACACGTGTCTGAAAGGAGACATATCCACATGTAAACATATGCTGTGTGGTTTTGCTCTTTTCTTTGACAGCTAAAAAAATAAAAATAAAAATAATAAAAGCAATAAAATTGTAGGAGCGTATAGTCCTTGGAGAGCGAAGACGGGGGCAGAGGAAGCGAGCGTCCTTCACGTGAACACACCTTTTTAATTTAGCTGGCAATTTTCTCAATTTCATCCAGATCATCCGTGTCCAGTTTTTCAATTTTTTTATCTGCAGTGGAAGAACACACAGAACAGAGGGGTTCAGAGAGGAGCTGGCATTTGGCAGAAAGAAAGGGTAAGTACACGTTTGTTTTTTTAGCTGCTATGGGACTTACTGAAATGCTCCTGGATCCTGTAGAGGATGTTCATGCTCATCTTGCTGTCCACCATATTAATGGCCAGTCCCCTTTTCCCAAATCGACCTGTGCGGCCAATCCTGTGCAGGTATGTCTCGTTGTCGGGATTACCATCCTTGTCAATTGGCAGGTCAAAGTTGATCACCACAGAAACTTGCTCTACATCAATACCTGTTTGTAAAGAAGATGGGGGAATATAACGTTACTAGGAAACAATGTACATATACATGACACCAGTATTTTGACTATAGAAACCCAATTAGTTTCATTCAGTTTAGTACTTGGTACACTGCAAACTCATGAAGCATAAACCTGTCAATCACAAAATCCACACCTTTGAGATTATATCATCACAGAAAGAGTATTTATTGAGATCATAGGTCAAGTAACCCACAGGCTCAGAAACTGACTTTTGTGCAGGTTTAAAGGCTTGAGGCCATTTCCATCCTTTACATACATTCTATGATAATTTTTGGCAGTGGATTAAGGCTTCCTCTAAATTGCATGTCAGGCTGTACAGTGTAGAATTAACTGCTGGGAAAAAAAAATTATATATCTGCAAAAATAGAGAGAAAAAATAATGTTTTCCAATGTAAACAGATAACACTCATAGGACCAAAATCTGAACATCATTACCTCGAGCACAAACATTCGTAGTGACCAGAACCTTTTCCTTTCCATCTCTGAAGCGCTCAATGACTGCTGCCCTCTGCTCCACTTGCATTTCTCCACTAAGTAGCGCTACCTGGTGGCCTTCTCTGGACAGCTCCCCTGCCAGCCAGCCTGCTGTCTTTCTCGTCTGGATTGAACAGAGGAAAGAGTGCGCTTCAGCCAGTTAACCAGCAAGCTAGGTGTGTATACAAAGAGTCCAGGTATAAAGGGATTTTGAGTATGGCCCTTCCCTGGTTAAATAAAAACCGGACTATTCTGTTTAGGTTAGCTTGTGATGCAGAGCTTTTTACTTCTAAATTGAAGAGGAACAGCTTGGCAACAAATGAAGACAAACAGCAAAAGAATGTGCAAAATTATGTAAGAAGAAACACAATTGAGCCTTGGAGTTCCTTTTTAAAATTAAAGATCAACTCACATGGCAGAAGATCATGGCCTGGGCGATGGTGATGGCGCCATAGATGTTGGAGAGAGCCTGAAATTTCTCTTCTTTGCTGTTACACAACACATAGTACTGTTTAATAGTGTCCAGTGTCTCCTCTTCTCTCTTCAGCTTGATTATGTTGGGATCAGGCACAATGCGCTGAGCAAAGTTCCACACGGACTCTTCAAATGTGGCCGAGAACAGCAACATCTGGCAGTTTTTGGGCAGCATCCTGTGTGGCAAAGAAATGAGGCACAAAACATGCACAATTTAAGTATTTTTTAAAAAAACTGTATCATTCTTATTTTAATTTGCTTCAGCTGACCTCTGGATGCGTATACTCTGGTCCTGGTGACCTTGTGTGGCGATCATAACATCAGCCTCGTCGAGGACAAACACCTTAACTTTCTTGGGCTCAATAAACTTGAATTTACTGCACCAGTCCAACATGGTACCAGGTGTGCCAATAACTATCTGTTCCTGCAGTTTCACGCCCCGCTGCACTGGAAAACACACACACACAAAAAGACAGGCTTGCTCATAAGCGCACGAAAAGGTTTAAACAACAATTCACTACATAACAGTACACATGCAGGACAGCGGAAAGCAGAATCGCCTTACATTTATTTCCTCTAATGGCGTAGACAAGTTTGACTTCAGGGTAATATTTGCCCATCTGTTCGATCACTTTGCCAGTCTGAAGTGCCAGCTCATAGGTGGGTGACACGCACAAGCACTGATGACAAGAAAAGGGAGAAAACATCAATACTGAGAGAGAACACATGGCTGTCATTGACAGACATGAGGAATGTTTTTGTCCAAGGCATGTCCTGCTTATCACTTTGGTTTCAATGCTGACTTTCTAGTACAGTAAAGAAAGTTGACGTCTACCTGGGGGTATTTGTTGTTGGGGTCGACATGGCTGAGCATAGCCAGAACAAAAGCAGCCGTTTTCCCTGTTCCTGACTGAGACTGAGCAATCAGATTCTGTGGACTACAGGAAACAGGAAATTAGGTGTACAGGTGGTAATAAATATCGTGGATATCAGCGTGTTATTCAGGGTTAAGGTGATTCAGTAATTCTAATGACTTCATATCGCTGTTTAAAAGGACACTCACGGCTCAGCCAGCATCATTGGTAAGGCAGTTTCCTGGATTTTGGATGGCCGATTGAAACCCATACCATACACTCCCTGAAGCAGCTGTGGTTTACTGTACAGAGAAGAAAAAAATAAAATAAATGCCAGAATTGTGAAGCACCAGTCACAATCAGTCTGTGTGAACTCGCTGTGGTGTCTTCACTCATTTCCACACTAAGTTCACTGAAGTAAACTAAAGTAACCCCCAGCTATCCAGTTCTGAGAGATGAGAATGAGTATGAGCAAAGGATCAACGCAGTCAAGAGGTGAGTTATGGAGACAAATGAAAAAGAAAAATAAGACGGTCTGTGTCACGTTGTCTGGCGACATAATAAACATAAGGGTAAACAGCTGTCAGCAGCTCGGTTATATAAATCAGTTGCACCTGGCTTTGTTTCATAAGGTGAAATGAGAAAAGAAGTCTTAAAAAAAACAACTTATTTTATCCTCTTTCCAGTATCAAATGACTTTACTTTCAGTCATTTCAGATGAGAAGATCCTGTAACTTACTGCTATAGTATCTTTACTGAAAAAATAAATAAATAAAATACGGTTTTGTATTGAAGAATAATTGTATGCACCAGAAGTTTTAGCTCTCAGAAAAAAACTGGAATCTGGAAAAACCAGGCAGGTCACCCCTGAAAAAAAATATCTGAAATCTGAATCAACCAAAAAGACATCAGTCCATCACATATCTGTGAGAATGGTACGGTTACAGTTCCTTGGTGGGAACTCGCAACACTTATCAATACTGTTAAACATAACATATTAGATGATTTGGCTACTAAGACAGACAAACAGAGACGTCACTCACAGCCTTAATTCTTCAAAAGATTTGATGGAGTAAAGCGGAGAGTTTGGATCCTTCTGAAGAACTTCCACTTGATTTGTTGTATTGACCAGATTATTTCGAATCAGCTTGTTTAACAAAGACTGTGCAGCTTTGTTAACTGAAACAACAAGGTAGGGGAAACGCGGCACAAATTTCAGCACAAGAGCCAACCAAACATCAAACTAAAAGACAATAACGAATCCATACATATTTTCAACACATGTAGATAATTTACCGCATACCATCTTCGTCATCATCTGCCGCCTTCTCTTCTTCTGATTTTGCAGGTGCGGAGTCTTTTGCGTTTGCGGTCGTGCCTGCAATAAATAATGTCAATACGTACATGTTTGGGTTTCCTTGTTTTATGAATATTGGCTCTTACCCAAATTCAGCTTCACATGGATGCTTACCATTTTCCTCTGGCTTCTCTTTTATTTGAAGATTTCCAAACTAGGAAAAAGAACATGATAATCTGAGTTCGTTCGGCGCTAAATAATTAGTCTTTTTCCAAAGCCCCCTCCGTCATATGCCGGTTAGCCAGTTAGCTGCTAAAGCTATCAAACCGCTGAGCACGCAGCATCACGAGCTAATTCAACTTAGCTCTGACACCAAGCCGGTAGTTTTGTTTTCGACCCATTGAAACTCTACAGAGACGGGCGTCACCAGGACCCACTTTATTCACTGACGGCGCTCTCACTGAACGATTTCAGCCGTCTACGTTAAAAACAGATTGCTAAATTTCTTCAACAGTGTCACAGACCAGGCCAAAGCATTTACCGAGCAGGCTAACAACAGGTTAGCCCGTGTTGCGTAAGTTAAGCCTTACCGATTCCGCCGGAGCGTCTTGCTTGTCCATTGCAGCTTCTTGCTTATCCACTGCCTCAGCCCAGGAGTCCGTAGCCATTGTGGGACAGTTTCTTCTTCAGTTATTATACTCAGGGAAGTCAACTAGGAATTCTAGCTCAGACTTAAGAGTCAATAATATGTAAGTAACTATTTTCCACAATGGCGTGCAGAACCTGAATCTGGACACCTGCGCAACTGGTTACGTCGCCGGGTACAACACAAGCTCCAAGAAATAGTTCCCAACTTCCTGAAATTTCATACACTCCTCATGTAAAGCCTCAGCTATAACGGGCTCTCGTAGTTAAAATGTGAACAAAAACATTGAATGTTAGGAATGAAAAAAAAAACAAACAAAAAAAACAAACAAAAAACAAAAAATTAAAAACCCATAGTAATGAATTGGAGGCGGAATCGCTTTAAACACTACTCTTTTTAACCTCTAGAGGGTGCCACACTGCTCTCTATGGGCTTACAGCTACTATGTATGCACAGTAGGCCTTGTATGCAACATCCTTATCTGTGTGAAAAATTACATTTTAAGGTAAAATATTCTTTTGGTTAGCTTTATAAGGGTTAGATAGACGTCATGATGGGGTTAGATTAAAGTTAGACTCGGAGTGTGTGCTGTTGAAAGTGGGTGTGTTTGTGAAGTCTGCCAGACAAGATAGCCTCCTCTGCCCAAGTTGCTCTTGAGAGATGTTTGCCTTCTTTTCTTTTAGACAATTTTCAGCTTTCAGTTCAGTAGGTTCAGTTTAGGCAACAAAAATATTTGGTTAGGTAAAGGAAAAGATCATGGGTTAAATGCACCCTATCAAAAAATTATCCAAATCTTAGAAAGTCTTACAGAAAATATGAAAAGCTAACTTTGTCCCAACTCCATTCATTGGATTTCCAGTCTTATAGCATGTGCAGTAATCCAAAATGAATGGGGCCTACAGACTGTATATAAAAGATAGACATAGCTTCGAGGCACTTTTTTCAGAACTGAAAAGTGAAAACTGCAGTCTGTCTGGAGGCCACCATAAGGCAATAGCTGTGGCCGCACAAACACTTCTGGATCTCTAGAAAGGTATGTGTGTTTTTTCTTCTAAGATATTAACAGTGGAAATGCTCATTTTTCAACATGAGACTTCAGAAACCAGTGGAGGACATCGTGGTAGCTACTTTGACTTTTGCACTGGATATGCTTCCAGGTCTAAAAAGTTGCATTTTTTGATAGGCTACAGGGGGTGAAGCATCCAATAAATTGCAAAGACTACAAATAACTACTTTCAAGTCATTTCGAATAACCCATAACCCATGATGTTAATTTTGTAAATTTTAGTTAGAATCACAAAGAAGGTTTTGTCCAAACCTAATTTGTTTGCTCATCTGCTAACAAATTAATAGTCACAAGTCATTGAGCCAATGAGCATTCAGTGTACCAATGGGATTAATAGGAAAATAGGCCAAGTGATCAACTGAGGACAGCGAGAAATTTTCTTCTTGCATGGTAGCTGGAAAGCTCACTATTATTCAGAAGGAAACTGCTACTTGGCTGGCGAGTAAGATTAGCAACATCTTTCAGTACGCTTATAATCACTGCGGCCACATTCTAAAGAACATCTTAACAGATTTTTAATCTGACAAATGAGAAGAATAACCTTTTAGAAAGGTGTTTAAACTTAAGTGAGAGTTAGCTTCTATTCAATCTTACTTGTTTCTGCAGCCTAAAGTCTCAATGTAGTGGAGTTGCCACTGCTAGTCAGTAGAGAAAATGCATGTTTTAGACTTAAACTATCATTAGATATAGTAGTAATTTCCCTGCTGTGAATCATGCATGCATATGTCAATATACCTGCTGTGGTTTGCTAATAAATATAAACATTTTCTTCCAAATTAGTGTCCGAGTTATTTTAAAATTCTAAAATACCATTCATCTCCTGTGATTTCACTTCTGTGCACTGAAGTAATCAAGGAGAAAACCCCAGATACCAGGACCAAATTAAGAACCTCGGAAGCATGAATGAGTTTCTGCCGTGATGCAGTGACTGTATCAGCATCATTAAAGAGGAAAAAGCAGTACTGAGTGAGTGAGAGAGACTGCATTTCAAGATTAAACAAAATCCCTTTGAAAGTGTAAATCACTGCATTTTATAAATTTCTGTGCAATCCAAATTTAAAAAAAGTTGGGATGCTGTGTAAAATATAAATAAAAACAGAAAGTGATGATTTGTAAAATCTCATCAGACAAAATTCTATTCACAGTAGAACAAGAACACAAATAAAATGTTTTAACTCGTTTCCTTTAAAAAAAAAAAGAAGAAGAAGAAAAAAAAAGATAATTTTGAAAAAAAAAATTGTTGGAACTGGGCCATGTTCACCACCTAGTAGCATTCCATCTTTATTTAACAACAGTCTGAAATACCTGTAAACTGAGGAGTCCAGCTGCTGGACTTTTGAAAGATGGATTCACTGCAGGCTGGTCAGTTCAGCAAAACCTTCCTTGAAAAAGATGTCATCTGGATGCAAGCAGATGTTGCTCTAAAAATCTGGATATATCTCTTAGGACTGATGATGCCTTTCCAGATGTGCAAGTTGCCAGTTCTATAGGCACTAATGGGGGTACATGGATGGTATTGATGGTATGGAGCTTTTGAACACTGACTTATAATAGGTTGGATGTGCTCTCTCCCCTTTAGTTCAGAGATCCACCGTTGGTGTTTTCCAAAAAGAATTAAAAATTTTGGTGGTGTTTGAGGATCATCTTCAAATATAACTTCTTGTTTGCACGTAGGAGCTTTAACCTTCATTTGTGGATGGGATGGTGAACTGTGTTCATGGACTAAGATTTCTAGAAGTGTTCCTGAGCCTGTGTAGTGATTCTTGAACCTTGTCCTGTGCGCACAGAGATTTCTTCGGATTTTCTGGATCATTTGACGATGATATGAAATGAAAATAATGAGATATTCATAGTTCTTGCAATTTTAGATTGAATAGACATTTTTATGAACTTTTGACATAATTTCAGTTTGCGTGTCTCCATAGTATCATGCTTTACACATTTACCTAACAAGCCAAAGATCCCTTAATCAGTCCCACGAGGAGACAGAATTCCCCTTGGGAAGGACATCTAGCATAAAAATCTGCCAACTCAAACATATGGAGCTACCTGCTGCATAGACTCCTTGTGTTCAATAATTTGTGGATGCAGGCTGGTGAACCTCTGCACATCTTTACTTCTGGAAGTAAAGATGTGTGCTTTTTAGTACATCAGCCTTTTGTTGCTCATGTCCTGGTTTTTAATGTGTTGCTTCCATCAAATTTAAATTGAGATGATATTTGTCTCAAAGTGTGCATTTTCACAGCTTGCACATTTGATATGTTTTCTATGCTCTTCTGTGAAAAAATACAGGTTTGTGAGATTTTTCAAATCAACTGCGTCCCAACTTTTTTACCCCTCAGCCTTAAAGAGCTGACGTAGTTTGTGTGGACACCTAAGTTTGTGAATGCGATATCTCAAGAATGAAGCAACTTGAGGGCTTCAGATTGAAAAATCATGGATGAGTTTGGATCTCAGTGACCTCAATCTCAAGGTCAGAGTAAGTAAGTCTTAATATTTTGTGATAACTTGAGAACAAAGTGACCGAAGATTTTGAAATTGACACCATAGGTGTCTCTAATAGGAGACTGAGTGGAAGCACTGGGGGTTGCCTTTTTGGAACTGGCCTTAACCAAAGCCTCCTAACTAGATTTGTCTAAAATAACAAGAACACAGTGAAGTAAAACTGAGTCACTCAGTACATCTGAACCTGAAATGCAAGTAAAGGATTCTATCTAACGAGTACCAGTGATCATTTAGTAATCATTTTTGTACTATTGTAGGGTTTGTTTGTTTTTTTTTACCATATAACATAAAGCACATTAGAAAGACTGTTATAAAATAAAATTATAAGTGCTCAATAAGAAGGAGTATTTCTGCTTTTCTTCTGGTGATGCAGAGCAGACTTTTAGTTAGTGCACAATTACTGCTGTGGCAAAGTTTAGTGCTTTAGTGGAAACTAGGCTATTAACCAGAGTTGAACTCCACTAAGGATCATTCAGGAGCACTCGGGGTCACATCTGGAGCAGGAGTGCTGTGGCTGACTGCTCCTTAATTGATTGCAGAAGGGATTTTGCACATTTTGTCTTCTCCGCTGGGATAGCTAGATGATCACTGTGGCTTTGGACTTTGCTGGAGCAGATTGCACTGATATCTGTTCTGTTTTGACACCCAGGACTTAAATCCACTGTGTGTGCATCAGTTTGAGTTTATATGTTTGTTAGTGGGTGTGTCAGCATGTGAGAAAGAATACAGGGAAACTCTCAGATCTTCAGTTTGGAGACAAATTTTTGTCGGGGGCTTGATAGAGTAGAGTTTACTGTTGCATCCAATCAGCTGCCTTACCAGAGGTATCCATGGCAACTGAAAGAGTAAAAGTAAGGTTTGAGGTCTCCAGAGGATTTGGAGGAGACAGAGAGAAGGACTTTGTATTTCCATGTAAGCACTCATTTCAAGAGCTGAATATGACAGAAGGGATATGAAAGTAGAAAAGTAGAGTGGTCGCGGTGCGAGCGATCTGAGGAGGGATAAACACGCACAAATACATAATGTAAGATCACTCAAACACTCCTCCAGGCTCCCACATTGACAATGTGTCAGTGTTTATGTAGGACGTATAATATATGTGCTCCTATACTCTCCATTAAATTGTACTTCAACACTTCAGCAAGGTGCAAGCTGGAACTTGTCTTCTCGGGTTAAACAGGGATCTGCCTCCTCCTCCTCCTCCTTCGTTATTTAAAAATGCAAGTGATGCAAATGCAAAAGCATCGCCAGGCAGTGGGATATTCAAACCTCCTTTTACAAGAGGTGCTGTTTTACCACTTCATCTGAAAACTGAACATTATGGTGATATTTCTGATTGCTTTTTCTTTTTTCTTTTTCTTCTTTCTCTTTTGGTTTAGTTTTTTTGGCAGGAGAGAAAAAAGTGTTTGTTTTTAAGCTGCATGGGTGTAGTGCTGGTAAGGTTAGCCAGTGTGAAGTGTTTGCATATGTTTCCTTCCTTTACTTTTACTGTTTGTTTTTTTTTGGAAAATGCAAAGTGAGCAGGAAGTATTTACTTTTTTTGGAACAAGTGGGAGTTTTTTTAAAAAAATCATATGTTTATATGTTTGTTTATGTAATGCCATGTTGTATGATCACTTTTAAATATATGGCACAAAAGAAAAGTTATTAAAAAATCGCCTTGAGCCGGTTGTGGACTGTAAAATGATAAACAGGCGGCTCACCGGTGATCAGGCACCACTTCCAACTTTGAAAGCAAATGCAAAAATTTGACCCTGTTGGATAAAATTGAGAAAATATAACCACCGAGACGCTATTAGGAAACAAATGAACCAAAATGACTTATCTGTTTTAAACTGCCTTGTAATTGGAAGACCACAGCGGATGGTAGAGATCTATTATAACGTACAACACGAATCCAAATACAGTGTAAAGAAGCTAAAAAAAATGTGGTAATACTGTTTTTGTTTTATTTTTTACTTCACGTGGTAATCTTACAGGGAGCAAAGACAAAGATATTGTTTCACTGAGGACTGCAGTGCAGACTGACAGTAGAAAACAGGCTGCCCTCAAGCCGTAATAAGTACAGACAGGCAGACCTGAACAAGAGGTAACAGGCTTAGACGACTCGGCTGATGATCTGGGAGAAAATAAGTAATGGCTTTCCTTGATACATAGTGGGGCTGAGGAGCTGCTGCAGTGACAGATGAAGGGATATGTGAGGTCGAGACTCTGTAGTGACAGCTGTTGGACAGGTACAGAATGGGAACGCTGTAGACATAAAGATATTAATATAGATTAGATATTAACATAGGTTTAAACCTATATATGTATATGT
>VUQR01016431.1:40307-52301 GCA_015108515.1 Hemichromis elongatus
CCCCCAATCATTTTTTCATGTTTTTCTTTCAAATGTTTTTGTTTGGCTGCTTTTTCACTCATTTACAGTTTAGCCCTTGGTATGTGTCGTGGGTTTCGGTCCCTGGGTTTTCAGTTTTTATGAGCTCATATTTCTTTTGGATTGTGAGAATGTTTTATGTTTAGGTTTTACTCCATGTCTCCTTGGTGACTTCTTCTTTTCTTATACTTAAATTTCTTCCACCTTCTTTGGAGTTTGCTTAGTTATTGCACTCCTGTATTTTAGGTTACCCTCAGGGTTGAGTTTCTGTATTCCTTATTTAACCAGTATTTAGTTTCCAGGTTCTTCAGTTGTCATGTTATTGTCAAGCTTTGTTTATCTCATGTTTTGTATAGGTTCTTAAGGCGTACTTTATAGCGGTGTTATTTCAGCCTGATCTTTTGTATTTTCCACTGATTGTCGAGCACTTCAGTTCTTGTTAGTTTTAGTTTATGCTGATGTTCCAGTTTGCTTTGAGTTAGTCTCTCTGTGTGTGTTTTTGTGTTCCAGTCTCATCTACTTTTGTCCTTCATCTTTCTGCACTCCCTTTTGTTAAGTTAACCATTGTTCCCCATTCAGATGTGTCTTCCTGTTTTATTTTGGTAACTGTTCTTCTCTTTGTCTTGTGTAGTGTTTACATCCCCTGCCTCAATATTTCTTTTAGTTTCCAGCTGTGCATACTGCCTGTTGTGTATCCACCTATTGTCCTGTGAGTGTCTATATTGTCTCGACCTCATTTCCTTGTCCCCCTCTCATCCTAAGTGAAGATGTGCATCAAGTTTGTTTCTAACAGACAACTTAGCAAACAACCAATTTATCTTCAGCCAATGTGTTACTTTTGCAAAATGTAAACCTTTTGCCAGAGCTTAATCAGAAATGGTTTCAATGGAAGGGTGGCTGCCAAAAAGCAATTTTTAAGATAAGGGAACAGGGAAAACAGGCTGAAGAATGTCAGATTGTACAAGAACTGGACTGAAAATCAGTGGTGACAGGCCTTATGGGGTGATGAATCCAAATTTGAAATTTTTGTTTCCCATTATATGTTCAGAGGAGGTCAGGAGAGCAGTGTCTACAGCCATGTTGGTGTCACCGTTGTGGAAACATTGCAGCCAGTGAGCTTGTCATAAGTGATGAAATTATGAACAAAGAAGTATAATGGGATACCATGTAGCCAGCATGTGAATGGAAGCAACTGTGTTTTTCAGGTTAACAATGATCTCAAACACACTGCAAAACCAAATCTGGATAGAAAAACTCACACTTGAACACCATCAGTCATGCATTGGCCTCCCCAGAGCCTGGACCTCAACATTACTGAAGCAGTGTGGGATCATTTCGACAGAGACAAAAGGCAGCCAACATCCAACAGGTGCAATGTTTCAATAATTCACTGCACCTATTTGCCATTTTCTTAGCAAAATTAAAAGAAACAATGGACAGCTTAAGACTCTTTATACAGTACCGTATCACATGTATAATACATTTCATATGTGAAATATTCACATATGGCTTTTAGGATATACTCATGAAGACAAATTACAACTGGCCAACATGTAATGGATTTAAACGTGACTGAGTACAGCTGGTCTGCTTTTCCATCAGAAAAGTTCTGGGTTATTTTTGTTTTAATACTTATCTTTAAATCACAATTTCTTCATTCATTATTATTATTGCTTGAAAAAAAAAAAACACAGAGAATTTGTTTGTCAAACACACAGGTTTTATATAGAGTTTATTTTAAACTAGTCATTCTCTACTTTGCCGAAAGTGAGACATAGCCTACTCACATATCACATGCTGAATTTCATGTAAATTATTCTTTCACACCAAAGGCTGGGCTAAAATTCTTTCACCATGCAAATAGCCAAATCATAGTTAGTTAGTTAGTAGTGCTACTTTAAGGGTTGCTTTTCTATTTCTTCTGCAATTATTATAACCGCAGTAATGTTTTAGGACAAACAGGCATGTCTTCTTAATAAAAGCTCAAACCAACACTAACATGATCAACTGTATCCTTACGTTGTCGGGGGAAAAAGGTTTCCAGAACTGTGTTATTGTTTTGCTCTTAAGTGAGATGATGAAAATGGGATCAGCTTGTGCTGTGTGATAACCAAGGCCGGTACCTCTGAGAATCTATTACTTCAAAATGAGTTTCTTGCCTTTTCAAAACATCAAATGAACATGCTTGGCACAGAGGGCCGCGGTGGTGTCCAGCACTCACTTACCTTGCAGCTGAAACTTTTAAAAACATGTTTTCTTTTCCTGATTAGTGAAAGGTAGTGTCTTTGTACCTTGCATGCATCTTTGCCTCCAGTGCTGTAGCCAGCGCAGATCATGTTTGCTGTGATGTTTCCATTAAAGGAGTCGCTGCTGTTACACCTTGCAGCTGAGACAATGGGCACTGTGACTGTCCTGAGTGTGACAGGCACCTGGCCTCCTTCCAGACTATTGTAGCCCCACCCAGACACCCGACACACGTGGCCTTCAGCTACACCTGTCCCCTGCCTGGGAAGAGGCGCCAGCGACACGTATTTGTTCAGAACCATGGGAGCCCGCAGCTGGACAGAAAATTACAGCACAGTTTCCACGTGAACGTGTTAAAACAAAAAGATGTAACATATTAAATTTTAACAACATGAATTCTCATCTGTTATGGATTGCTATTTGGATTTCCAGCCCTGAAACACCACTTCAGTAAACCAATGGTAACTTTACTGCACTGATTCTGCGGCACCTTAATGAGCATGATGTCTGCGTTGTTGGTGCTCCTGTTGTACAGCGGATGGATGATCAAGATGCGGGGCTTAGCGTACTGCTCAGTACCCTCAAAGATGTTTACCTTGTAGTCGCCTGCCACTATCATCATTTGCTCTGCCCTAAAACACAGAAATCCATGTTGCATAACATTTGTTAACAGAGCACTAAAAAGCCACGGAGATGTAATCGCGTAATCATGATCTCTTTGAAAGAGGAGACCAAAGAAGCCTTTTTTTCAATGCTTCAAATAATCTGAGCTTTGTTATCTATTTAGTTAGCTTTTCGTTTGTATTTAACTAAATTAATGAAAGAAGAAGATAAAATGACCTGAATACAAAGTCAAACTCAAAGTGTGCACAGGGGTTGATCGTGACCACCATGAACTGCTTGTCTGCCGGTGAACAATGGCTTACTGTGAGCAGGCGGGGATGGGGACAGTGTGACAGAAATATGGCCAATTTCCTAGATCCAGACAAGATCACACTTCACTGTCTTTCTCAGTGATGTGCCAAGGTCAGCTGACTAAACCGCATCTGTGTGCTGTTTGACTTCCCACTGGCCCCCATCGAGGTTGAGTTTGTGTCCTGACATTACCTACCCACAGCAGAATGAATGTTTGTGTTTAGGCATCTGTTGGGACCATCTGCTCGCAATAGAAAATCACGCCAAGTTAACTCTGAACCACAGTGTACTGAAAAAATGCCAGACAAATGTTCCCGTCCCTGAAAGTGTTTCAGATTTATGATGGAAGTTTACACATCCTCATCCTTGATTTGTGGCTGACAATTCATTTTATTTTGATCAGCTACATCTCAGTTCACGAAAAATGAAGGCTGTAGAGCAGGGGTGCTCAATCCCAGTCCTCAAGAGCTACCGTCCTGCAGCTTTTAGATGCGTCCTTGTTCTGACACACCTGAATCAAATGAATGGCTTGTTATCAGGCCTTTGCTAAACTTGATGGCACACTGAAGAGGTAATCAAACCATTTGATTCAGCTGTGTTGGAGCAGGACGGTAGCTCTCGAGGACTGGGATTGAGCACCCCTGCTGTTGAGTATAGCCAGTACACATTTGGAAATGATGGACAATACCTGCAGTGCTTGTATAGCTGATGGTGGGTCACTAGTGGACATTTCAGGTTACATAGATAACCCTCTGATGTATTTACCACCTTCTCACAAGTCAAACAAACTGCGTCCTTGGCTTCCATAATCTCTGAGCTTAAAGCTGACATACTTAGGTGCTGCTTACCTATTTCACTTGTCGTTGCTACCAGTTGCTGGATTTCTTAGACCTTTTGCAGTCCCCTGTTTGCTACGATGCTGTTACTCTCTTCCTGTGTGGATGCCCCTAAATGGTAAGTCTATGGCCATGCTGGTGGCTTTCTGAGGCACTATAGTAATTTAGTGGTTAGTAATGTCCCCTCACAGCAAGGTCCTGGTTTTAGAATCCAAACTGGGGCATTTCTGTGTGGACTTTGCATTTTCTCCCTGTTTTTCGGTTACTGTGGCTTCCTATGACAGTTTAAAGACATCCATGGTCTTAAGGTTAACTGGTGTTAAATTGGCTTTAGGTGTGAATATGAGCGTGAATGGTTGTTTGTCTCTGTGTTATCTCAGCAACATATTGGCAACCTGCTTCTCATCCACCCCCCTTCGACCCTGAAGTGGATAAGTGGAAGAAAATGGATGGATGTTCACTGTGATGTACTAGGATCCCTTTGTTAACATAGCACTATACCCGTTTGGAACATCCAGCCACCAACCCCCTATGAAATGATAAAACTGACAGGAGGGCTGTGCCCAAGGATATTTGTTACTTTCACATAAGCTTCTTTCTAGAGTCGGTGGTGTTGTTGATGTTAAATTGTATACTTTTAACATTGCAAGATCCAGTGCCTGCTACATAGCAGATATGAAATATCAAACTAGTTCACTACCTGCATAAACTGGAACAAATTCACTAGCCAGCACTGGACGAGCTAATGGTAATATTAGCTTTAGAGGTATGTTACAGTATTTGAGTGCTAAAAGTTAGAACTTAGGTGGTCGACTAAGTTATTGCAGTACATGCAGTAGTTTGTAGATTGCTCAATTACCGGCTGATAAAGCGTAGTTGGATTTTTTTGACGTGTAAAAAATGTAGAAGTCTGAGATTGTTGCTAATGGCGGATCTTGAACACTCTTACCCAATGTTACAGTGCGCTGCAGTCAGGACCCAGTACCTGTGAACTAGTGATCCACCACAGAAGTGTTGGCCGCTGGTGCTCTGCAGTGACACGAGGTATCTGATGGAATTAGGTGCAGCGGTGTGACCACCTACTATACGGCCCTGCATGAGCACACGGCCTGCATGGAAACATTAGCAAGGCAATGTTAGTAAGGCAACGTTTAACTTATCTTTGAAAATAAATAGGATATGTAGAAGTGGACTTTGTGAAGATTAGACACGGACGAGACATGACTGATAGTTGTTTCCAGTCTCCATTCATAAATCTAACAGCCAGCAGCCAGCAGAGTTTAAAATTGCTTCCCACAAAACATCGTCAGACCTGCTTGTTACCTATATGGACAGTAAAAAAATTTTTTTTAAAAACTACAGATTTAATCTGAGATCTGAGTTTTTGCAGACACATGACCACTGCTGCAGTCATAATATAAATGGAAGTGACAGACTTGTGTACAAACAGTCGACCTGCTCTTCGAACTGCAGTGAACCTGTGCAACACAAACAAGAAGCAGGGACTATTTTTCTTCCAAATAAAAACTACTCTTTTGAAACTTGTCTGGAGTGATGAAGCACAACTTTTACTTTAAAAGGAAACCTTCTCTGGTTTGCGTCGCACTTTATCAAATTGTACTACGGCTCAGCGAGTAGTTAGCGATTGCAGTAAAACATGAAAATCTACAAACAAACCTGCTTACAGGCAAAGTAATCACTGGGAGATTTTTGGTGAAGCACCTTCTTTGAATTCAATTTGATCCAGTGAGAGACACAAACCTCCATAATACCACAGCTTACCAGTTCGGGAACACACATCTTCCCTTAGTAACCAATTTTACATCACGTCCAATATGTGTATTTGTATAGCCTATATATCTGCATTTATTTATTTATTTTTTATTATTATTATTACTGTTACTGTTAATCAGAAGAATGCGATGTAAAAGCATAGTTGGATACAGAGGTGCCGCTGAGTGGATTTGGTTACCCAACCAGTGATGGTAGCCATGTTTAAGTTGTAGTCATATTTAAAGTTTTTAATAAGTACTAAGATACGTTTCTTGAAGCCTTTGACTCTTTTCTCAAAATATTAAACACAAATTTTCAAACAACATTTACAAGACTTCTGACTTTGGCTTAATTATCAAAGGAAATTATACAATTTTGAAATATAGCTAAATAAAAAAATTGCAAAACAAGATGCAAAAAAGAGAGCCAACATCTCCCAATCCAGTCTCTTTTTTGTTAACAAGGTGATGCACTGAAACATCAGCATACACATCCATCAGAGACTCTGTATGGTGGCAACAGGGGATCTGATGAAATTAGGTCTTTCCCTTGTTTATTGGGTCCCTCATTCACAAAATGAAAAAAACAAGATGTTTATAAGTTATATATATTTTAGCTTGCAGAAGATCTGCACATGTAAATACTATATTTTACTTGTTTCTTACATAATTTTAAAAATAGTAGAGAGGGACACTTTAATGAATAAATCACACTAGAAGACAAAAGTCTCATATCACATGTTCCTTCTATTTCTTTTTATTTCATATACACAGTATACTCTATCTTAGTCGATCAAATTCCATCTAAAATTACTGAACTGAATTTGCTCTTCCCCCCTCCTCTGCCTCCCAGATTGCAATGTTGGTATCAACCTTCAGCACTCTGCCTTTTATCAGTTTCTCCACATCATTAGCAACAAACTATGCACCACGTTGAGCTGATTTTGGTGCTTTAGGTGTGTTTAACTTCTGCCTCCCGAGAAAAAAAAGTGCTTGCAAAAAGGTTAAATGATAATTTACCATTTAGGGTTTGCCAAAAGAGCGATTGATTCTATAAATTAGCTTAAGAACATCTGGGAGAATGGGAGCTGATGTTTTAGTAATTTGGAAAAATTCTGATTGGGTATAATATTTTAAATCAAAGAAAGCATGAATCTTTTTCTATTCTATTCTGTTTGTTAGCAAAACTTTAAAAAACAGATCATATACTCACTGTGGACTGCCATAAGATCCAACAGCACCAACAGCACACAACACAAATATGTAAGCAGGCTCGTCATAGCAGAAGTGGTTTTTGAGCTGTTGCACCATACCAGCTGCTGAACCACTGCAATGTCCTCTGCTCCTCTCTGCAGCCTGGTCATTCATTCCTCTCAGGAAACAGTGGGTGTCAGCCCCACCAACCTTTATCCTCGAGTTTCCTTGAGGAGTTTTTAATTTCATTGTTCATCGTGCAGCAGCGCAGACCAACACTGTAGCATTGATTGAGGAGGAAAAAGAGGCGAGAGAGCAACAAAGTCCACATTCAAAACATATCTCCTATCACAACTCTTCCTTCTGACCCTCCTGACTTGTCGAAAGGCCTTACATTGTTGCTATGGCAACACGGGGTACTGTGGCGAGCAGGTTCATCTATACTGTATCAGGGCGCTCTGTCTGTGTCATCACCCAGGCTTATCCCTGTTGAAATATTTCAATGTTCTCCCTCGCTCTCTGTGAGTGTGTGTGTGTAGACTCATAGCAAAGTCAAGACAACGCAGTGGTATTCTACGCACAAGTGTTTCTCTGTGTGACTCATCATCCATCACTGAATCCGTGTCAGCAATGATAATAACATATTATCATCAGCCCGATGATGATCATCACCACCCTTCTGGCAAGTCAGCATCATCCACAGCGTGGAGGGAAGAATCTCGCCTGACCTCCTCTTGTCCCACATTTACAGCAAGCTGAATAATTGATGCTTCGCCTAGCAGAATAGGAGAGAGAGAGCTTTGTGTGGCCTCCAACTGTCAGGTGTTTCCTGGGCCAACACTAACCCCCTCCATACAGTAATTTTCTTTCTCCCTTTCATAAATTGCTACAAAGCACATAATTCAAGTAAATGGTATGGAAATATTCTAATACAATGGTAATATAAATGTATTGTTAAGAGGTCAGTTCAACAAATGAGATAAAACCACTGACTGTATACAAAAGATGGACAAAGACACCCTTATACCACCCAATTACTCACATTTTGAGGCCTTGATTAGATTTATGGTTCTTGCCACACTCATTATCTGGAGCAAGTGACCATGCTTAAATGACAGGACAGAGTGCTCAGTTACCACATAATGCTAGCAAACATGACAATTTAGAGCCATGTTACTTATTATTAGTTGATTTAATTAAAAAGTGAAAAGGTCCAGTTTAGTTCATTCAGTGAAGCCTAGCAGACAGCTACCAAATACAGCTGCTCGTGTTGGATAATGTCAACTTTAAGCTTAAATAAAACGTTTGAAAAAAAGTCTCCCTGTGTACAGCTGTTATGAAAGGGGAAATTAGCTTGTTCAATGTATAATTAGACACAAATTTCATTCCCACTAGTTGTGTTTATCAGTTTTACAAAATATTCAAGCAATGATGAGTTTTATGTTGGGGCACATTTGTGATTTGTAGAAAATGTGTATGTTAAACTATAACCTTGTTTCCCTTAATGTCTGATTTGCTAAATGTCAACTTTTACTTTTCAAATTAAAACCAGGGCAAATATTTTGCATGATTGTTTCTTTAAAATGATCATTAAAAAACAAGAAATGTGTTTTAAAAGTATTTGAATTATTAATGTGCATTAATGATAAAAAGTAAAATTGAATATTATTAAATTGTACTGTAAAACCCTCATAACTAATCAATAATGTGTTCCTAACTCATATAACGAACATCAAAAGATTTAATTTCTTTCATCTGAAGTAATTTCAAATTAAGTGTGGCAGGTTTCTTCCTCTCTGATTCAGTGTTTCTCTAATGTCATTGTCAGGGCATAGAACGAATCAATTACACATGTATAGACATTCTTGGATACTTGGTTTTTATATGTATTTGTTCCATTTGTTTTAGAGAAAATGTATTTTAATTTATTTAAACATGAGTCCATTGTCACAGTTTATTCTTATACTGAGTGTTTCAAAAATTTAGTTAAATCAATTTATTATTAGTACTATTGCTATTATTATTATTATTATTATTATTATTATTATTATTATTATTATTATTATTTATTAATTAGTTTATTTTAAAAATAAATTATATTGTAAAATGTGAAAAAGTTTTTACATAGTAATTAGTAATTACACACAAACATGCAATTTAAATGATATTTTTAAAAGTAATGGAACTAAGCAGTATTATATTCTTTAGGTACAGTATATATATCATACTGAGTAAATAAATACACTTAACTACACTTCTTTACCAGATTAACGTAGCATTTACAATGTGAAATACTTCTATCAACAAAACGATGATGTGATGACTCATTTTGATATGTTTCAGTGGTTTGAAAGGACGGGTTCCTGCTGAAGTTTGTGTAATTTGATCCATAACAATTACATTAGGAAAACTGCAAAGTGCTTCTTTCCTTTTTATTATTTTTTACACCGTTACAACTGCAGTATTACATATACTATTATTAAACAGAGTTTTTCATGTTCATCTTCTACTGAGAAGCAGAAGAGAGAAGGGGCTTCATATTTATAAAAAAAAAAACACACAAAAAAGCCTTTGTGTTAAAAAAAAAGAAGAAAAAAGTACTCTCTTTTTCTCCTAATGTGACCTGTCAACTGTGTTACGTGTGATTTTTGTGTCATAAATCTTTTAAATGTTGGTAGACATGCAATGAAAATTTCTAGAGAGGAGTCTTACATAAGGATGATTAGAAATCCCAATTTCAATATAATGTGAATTTATGTTGAAAAAGTATTCACCCTTGATGACATGAGCACACAGAAATCCATCGGACTTCAAATTTTTAAATCAGATAGACTTTTTTTCAAGCAAGGCGGTAAAAAATTTTCTTTATGAAGCTGAACCTTTTAACATGGAAGTCCATCGCAATTGACCATAGACACTGTATGGGACTGACTCACTTTAGGAAACAGCCTCAAGTTGCCATTAAAGGAACATCCTTTCTCAGTACTTGAACTCACTGATCGGCATCTGGGAGTGCCTTCAAATTAGGTGTTATTTTCACAAATATCTTTTTGCCATGTAAATTTATGCAGATGCTCCTCTCATATTCACCTTTAAGCTATCCATACTGTGCATGCACTTTTGCCAAAGTCATCTGTCTTGCTCTGCCATAAACACACACAAAGAAACCCTGTTTGTCACTTCGGCTTTGCACCTGAGGGAGAGCTGAGCATGCTATCGCCTTTCACCACTGCAGTTAGAATGTCTCCTTGGGGAGTGTAGACTATATGGAGGTTATGGCCTGCAAACGAAATGCCCCAATGTGTGGGAACTCAGAATGGAGAAAAAAAAACCCTTCTGGGAACCTAAATGAGAATGACACCTGGGAAGAGAAAACTCAGGGAGGAGAGGAGAGGAAGGATACAGTGTGTACCTGGTCGAGCAGGCTAATCAACACAAGCAGGCTGTGGCACTGTTTACAATCTACAAAAAGTCAGGAACAGATGAGAAACAAATTCATTGCCTTCTATCAGTCTGGAAAATACTTTGGGACTCCAGTGAACCATGGTGAAATCCATTATCCACAAATGGAGACTTTTTTCTTTTTTTTAAGTGCGGTGAACCTGCCTCGTAGCAGCAAGCCTACCAAAATCCTGAAGGAGAATGTCCAACCATCGGTTTGTGCCCTAAACACACCAGCGACACACCAGCAAGTCTAAAACCTCACAAAATGAAACAAACCAAGGGAAAACCAAAACTAAAATAAAAAACTGTACATTTATGCTGGAAGACCCTCCAATATAACTAAAAAAATATTATGCAAATAAGAGTGGGCTAAAACTCCTCCACATTGATGTGAGAGACTCATTGTCACTTATTATAAATGCTTCATTGCAGTTTTTGTTTCTAAGGGTGGCACAAATAGTGATTTTTAGTTTAGGGGGCAATTACTTTACACACAGGGTCATGTAGGTTTGGATATCGTTTTTTCCTAAATGAACTAATCAAAACTGCATCTTGTATTTAATCTGGTTATCTTTGTCTTAATTAAAATATGAGATCTGCCAACAAAAACAGAACAGCCTGCAGTTTTTAAGGATGTGGTGGGGGAGCTGTTAAGATAAGAAATTGTTCTTTTAAGCTCGTCAGTTTGTCCATCCATAAACCCCTTTGGTAAACTTTAGTGACTATACTCATTGCATATTTTATTATCCCAGAGACTAAACTTTGCCATTTTAGGACTGCACTGTGGTGGTACTGTTGCTTCACAGTAAAAAGGTTCTGTAGACCTGGTGGATACCTGAGGCCATTTCTTTGTGGAGTTTACATGTTCTCCATTACCCTGGCTTCCTCCCACAGTCCAAAGACATGCATGTACAGTTAATCTGTAAATCTGAGTAAGAATGAGCGGTAGATAAAATACTTAAAGTATGTAAAGTGTCATAGCTAAAACGCTGGATGAATGTATGGCTAAAAGAGCGGTCAGGAGAAAAGACTTCCTCCCACCGTCCAGACGTCGATGTTAGGTTAACGGATTAGAAACACTTGACAATTATATAAGCTTGCATAAGAGTCAGACTTGTTATTAAAAACACTTTGGGAATGTTGGGTTACACATTTTCAAAGTTTTACCACCAAAACCTTTTCATTTTCCTTTTTTAAGAGAACTAGACTTCCGCAGGCACAAACATCCTCCACTGCAACCACTAAACATCCAAAGTATGGACATTGAGGCTGTGGACAGCTACAGGTACCTTGGTGTTTATCTGAACAATAAACTGGACTGGACTCATAATTCAGATGCCCTCTACAGGAAAGGACAGAGCAGGCTGTACCTACTGCGGAGACTCAGGTCATTTGGAGTGAAGGGCCCACTCCTGAAGACCTTCTATGACACTGTTGTGGCCTCTGCCATCTTTTATGGTGTGGTCTGCTGGGGCGGCAGCATCTCTGCTGGGGACAGGAAGAGACTGAACAGGCTGATCCAAAGGGCCAGCTCTGTTCTAGGATGCCTCCTGGACCCAGTGGAAGTGGTG
>VUQR01016432.1:0-25503 GCA_015108515.1 Hemichromis elongatus
TCTGTTAACAATGGCTTTCTTCTTGCCACTCTTCCATTAAGGCCAACTTTGTGCAGTGCACGACTAATAGTTGTCCTATGGACAGATTCCCCCACCTGAGCTGTAGATCTCTGCAGCTCGTCTAGAGTCACCATGGGCTTCTTGGCTGCATTTCTGATCAGCGCTCTCCTTGCTCGGCCTGTGAGTTTAGGTGGACGGCCTTGTCTTGGTAGGTTTACAGTTGTGCCATACTCCTTTCATTTCTGAATGATCGCTTGAACAGTGCTCCGTGGGATGTTCAAGGCTTGGGAAACCTTTTTGTAGCCTAAGCCTAAGCTTTAAATTTCTTAATAACTTTATCCCTGACCTGTCTGGTGTGTTCTTTGGACTTCATGGTGTTGTTGCTCCCAATATTCTCTTAGACAACCTCTGAGGCCGTTGCAGAGCAGCTGTATTTGTACTGACATTAGATTATACACAGGTGCACTCTATTTAGTCATTAGCATCCATCAGGCAATGTCTATGGGCAACTGACTGCACTCAGACCAAAGGGGGCTGAATAATTACGCCCACACCACTTATCAGTTATTTATTTGTAAAAAATGTTTGGAATCATGTATGATTTTTGTTCCACTTCTCACGTGTACACCACTTTGTGTTGGTCTTTCACGTGGAATTCCAATAAAGTTGATTCATGCTTGTGGCTGTAATGTGACAAAATATGGAAAAGTTCGAGGGGGCCGAATACTTTTGCAAGCCACTGTAAGACCAAAATGCAATCTGAACACTTTAGACAATGAGGTCCTGCATGGGCTATATCTTGGAGGATGTTTTATGTTTTAATCACACTTACAATTTGTAAAACCTAATTTTAACTTATATACAAATATACTGATGGTGGGAAAAATCTGTTTATACTTGTCTGGTTACTGTTTTTTTCTTTTTCTTTTCATAATGTAGAGGATACATTGTGGTTTGATGTTGTTTTGATGCTTGGATGCTTTGCAAACAGTGGGGAAAACAAGAAACTCACGACTGTATGTAGAGGGTTTCCTGGAATAGCAAAAATCTCCAATCTCAAACTTTATGGAGATTGTATAAGGCAAAAAAAAAAAAAAAAATAAGACAATGGGAATGCAAGGTTGCCCTTTGCAATGGCTAAGTCAAAATCCTCACTTGTGGCACAAGAGATATGCTTGAATAAGATTAAAAGGAGTAATAAACTAAAAATGATTTCTGGAGCAATAGTCTAAAATCTTTTGTAAATGTAATGCAACTTTTATTGACAGCAACATTAAAAACATAACGCAGGATGCTGCTGGTTGCTGACTAAATTCAGGGGTTGTGCGACTTCTTTCAGTCTGCATAATTCTTGCAACAGTAATCTTTAAGCAAGATTATATTTTAGCATGCATTTGGTTTTCTTTTACCGCAGTAATGGACAAATACTTACTCAACTTTAGTTGTTGCTGCTCGATTTTCCATTAACTATAATATTACACACCATAACAGTGTGTATAGGAGTAGTAAATTAAAGTTTGACATTTTGACCTGTTGTTGTTGTACCTGGTGGGCTGCCATAGTTTAGTAATTTACATGAATTAGTTTTGACTTTGCATCATAACTTAAACATATCATGCAATGGTCTATGTAAAACTGTTTTGTCTGAAATTTTTGCACATCCAACTCTTTGCCAGGCACTTCAATTAAAGGTGTATTTGATAATACTGAGAATAAATTCTGGTTACTAGATCAGCAGACCAATGTTACACCTTGTGCATGCAAGTTCCAGATAAATTTATGACATTAAATAAAAAGATGACAAATTTCTCACCTCGGTAACAATGGTTGACTGGTAGATGCTTTTGCTGTGTAACCACCCATCTATACAACTCTCCCAAGGTATTTCACTAACGTTCACATCGACATTTGGGATAATATTTTTCTGAGAGTAGTTCCTGACCATGTCCAAGTTAAGCCTTGAGCAGGAACTGCGCTTTGCATTGCCACTAACAGTTTCCAAGGGGATTGTCACATTTTTCCACATCTCGCTGATGTTGTAATTTTCAGGAATATAGCATTCATGAGATGGAGTAGCACCTACAAATACTATATAGCCACCAATAAATCCATTTGGGAGAATGCTTATGGCCAGTGCTAAAAAAATCCTGACCTGAAAGGGTCCCCAAGATCCAAGAAAAGCAGTGATGGTATCATAGTCTCTGAGTTTTACCGTCTCCGTTACTTCACCAAAATCCTTCATACTTAAAAGAGTCAGTGCTTTGTCTACAAGATAGGACGTGCTCTGTTGGTCTAAGAGATTTCAGAGCTTGTGAACTGTAAAGCTGAGCTCAGGTTTTATATGGCTCACCTGATATGGGAGGTTACACAGTTACATAAAGTTTTCTTTCTTTTTTTTTTTTTTTACAACACTATTTGAGCTTTAGCACATGTTTTGTTGTGCTAAACAAGTGACAATCCTGTAGCTGAGGATTATAGTGCATTATGACCAAAGTTACACAAGGTTTTTAAAAGCATTTTATTTAGATTTTAATATTTTCAATGATTTTGATATTTTCTTCATAGTAGGTTAGGTAAGTTAGACATATGAAATACTGTACACAGAATAACATTTCAAAACAAAAGGAAGTAAAATAGAACTTTTGTAATAGAACAGAGATCATGATAAGTTCGATTATTTCAGAATAATTTATTTTCATTGCAAAGAGAATATTTGCAAAGGTTATTGAGGTGGGACCTTGTGTTTGAATGTCCAAAAACCTGCCAAAAGTGTACCCAGGTTAACGTCCACTACCTGGGCGGGTGGTGGCGGATGGGCCAGTATGCAAAAAGAGCTGAAATTTGGGAAACATAAAAAGTAGGATGGATCTTCAAAGATGTCGGAAGCTTGACATAGACAGCTAATGGGTTCATGATGCGTTCAGTGTCAAAGCTAGTTTTTGTCCTTGGCCTGACTTCAGATGTGCTGGCAGTGATGCAAGTGATGGTGTACAGAGAGCACCACAGTCTCCCCCTTCTGGACTAGAAACAAAGATGGCTGACATCCCAGTGACGCTTCATATGGAGGGGTTAGTGAATTACAAGCATACTTGACCCAAGGACGATGAGGACTTCGGGAGGAGGGATTAAAGGTAGTGATACAGCAGAGGGCAGCTTTAAGCTCCCGATTAGCCCTTTCATTTTGATTGTTGAACTGGAATCCTGAGAATAAGCTAAAGTTCGTGGCTAGACCATCACACAAATACAAGATAAAAATAGGGAATGTCTGTCTGGGAAAATGTGTGAGGGAATGCAGGGGAGCTGGAATACAGAGATGGCTGACAGGAGTGGTTGCAAGACAACTAAAGGCAGGAACAAGGCTTACTTTTGGAGCAAATTGAACAGGTTGCACATACTTCCAGGTCTCTTTCTGTAGAGTGGGCTATCAAAGATTAGCTAAGACAGCGGTCCCCAACCCCCGGGCCTGGGACCGTCATTTTCAAGCGAATGGAGGAAGGCATAAATACATGGTTGGGGAACAGACATACCTAATGAAGTGGCCAGTGTATATGTGTGTATATATCTTCAGATTTGTATTCGGTCATGCTAAAAAAAAGTATTTTATCAATTATGTGATAATTCTGTATAAATCACCTTCATAGCTGAATTGGAAGAGGATCGCAATGCAAGCCAAGAGTAACTATGCTGTGCTGTTACTGTTTATTAAGTTAAGAAAACAGGGTATTGTTGACATGATGATCTAGCAAAGGATTACCTCTTGGGATGACGTGGACACAGGATCAGGATGGCGGAGGAGAGTTAAAGACTGGTAGAAGCCTCTGGAGAAACATTACCAAGACACTTCTGTAAGCTGGAAACTCAACACAGCAGACAAGAAGCAGCTTAAGTAATGGTTGACATGCTGGTTTGACGTGTTAAGGGTTGAAGTGTCATAATATATGAGGAAACTGTACACATACCACAGAAATGTAATATTTCTTTTTCTTCATAGATAACAAATCTTCGACCTGTGTGAAGGAAAAAAAACCCAAGATGATGCTGTGGTTAAACTTTGGATCCTAGCTCTGTAAATGAAACATGACTTCTGCACACATGGTATAAAGTGATATAATGATTACCTAACACAAACAGGCTAACCTGAAATGCAAAATGGAGCCAAAAGACAACAGGAACTGGAGTCTCTTTGTGTAAGCATCAAATGATTTTAAGTATAAACCAAATACTTTTCATATTCACCAGGAAAAGATATTTATATAATATTTATTTATGGAAATATTTGTTTGACAAAACAAACATTCTTAGAAGTCACAAAGCCCTCCTACAACCCCTTTTCACTTCAAACCATATTTCCCAGCTTCTTCTGCTATCTTACTTCCAGATAATAACAAGGTGAAGCCAATAAAACTTTATCAAAATTAAATTATCTTTCTAGTTTTTAGAACCTTTGGCCCTTTTTAGCACCTTTGCAGATTGTGAAGATCACATATTTATTCTTACTTTATTTTTCTTAACAGCTTCTTCCAGAATGGCCTTTACTCTTCCCCGAGAGAGCAGCCAATGACGAGACTACAATACTAAGTATAACTACAGTATCTGACAATATCAATGTAACCAAACCATGACCTGGACACATAAAAGAAAAACATAAATTGGATGTTAAAGTTTACTGTAAAATTACTTTAAAAGAGTAACAAATTCAGCCATTATCATTGCTTATTAATTTCACATGATGGTGTTACCTTTATTCAGTTAATTGAAAAGGGACCGAATCTTATACAGTATAGCGTTTTTCTGTTCTACTGGGGCATCAAAGTGCTTTATGGAACATGTCTCATTTACCCGTTGACAGCCATTAATACAAGCACCTTTTATTTTCTACAACTAAATGCTATCTATTAAACATTAACACTTTAGAGGCCAACTTGGGGTTCATTAACTTGCCCAAAAATGCTTTGATATCAAAACTTTGAGCTCAAACTACCAGCCTTTCAATTACTGGTTGACCAATTTGACCTCCTGAGTTACAGCTACCACCATACACGTTGCTTTTTTAAATATTATTCAATCATTTTGCTGTTGATTGACTTCAGTGTTGCATCGTCCAACCTTCTCAAGCATCAAGTCACAACTAGTTTCTCTGTAAAATAGTTTCTCTTAATGATTAACATGGATTTAGGTCCTGAGAGAATGAACGAGATGTGTAGAGTAATAAGATAATGTTACGAAGTAAAACACTGAAGTTGGAATTTCTGGTTATGAGAATAGTAATATACATGCATTACTGAATGCATGAATTATGAATGCATTCAATTACATAAAATAAAAATTGCCAACAAATCTGTTCGGGACGATACTGATGGCCAGTTGTGGAGGTGTCATGATTTTTATGCTGTCTATTTTGTGAAAACATTTCTTGACCTTTAAAACAAAAGAGACAGGTTTTCTTAGTACTAGGCACTAAGAAAACAACTAAGTTGTGTATTGATTTATGCTAATAGGAGATGTGAATTGTGAAGCTGAGCTCAGAATTTATACATACCTCATTTAATCTAGAACAGGGGTGGCCAACTCCAGGCCTCGAGGGCCGGGCTGTCCTGCAGGTTTTAGATCTCATCCTGGGTCAACACACCTGAATCAAATCATTAGTTTGTTACCAGGCCTCTAGAGAACTTCAAGACATGGAGTTAATTTAGCCATTTGAATCAGCTGTGTTGGATCAAGGACACATCTAAAACATGCAGGACACCGGCCCTCGAGGCCTGGAGTTTGATACCCCTGATCTAGGAGGTTATATAGTTATGTAAAGTGTCATAATTTTATTTTTAGGTCTCTTCTATTTTTGTTTCATACAGGGTTTTTTTTTTTTTTATACATTTACTAAATTCCAGCTGAGATGTTTTCCAAAGCTGAGTCAGAAAAGTGTTTATCATGAACTCTAACAGGCCTAATGTATTGTAGGACAGCAACTCAGGGGCAATTTAACTTAATACAGTTTAGACAGAATTCACTAAATAGGCTTGGAGTATACCACCCTTTAGACAGATGCCTTTGTCAACATCATTGTCTAAAGTTCCATCTCCCGTTAACATCTGGTTTGTTCATTTTATAGCCATTCATCATAGTATTGTAGAACAAGTGATGCAAATTTGTGGTTAATATTTGTCATTTTAAAACAGCTTAAAGTGGCCCCACAAATTAATAATGAGCATATTCAAAACCAAACATTCAGTGACAATTTATTTGAATAAACAAAACAAAACAATAATCTAATAACATCTTGTGCACTGATCCAGTCAAAGATTTGTAACACTTAAATGGTTTCAAGTCTCCCCATATCAATCTTGGGGGTTGGAGTATCCCAGAACTCCTTGCTCTGTCTTCTCTAACTAACTAACTAACTAACTAACAAGATATTAGAAGTTAATTAGTAAGCTTCAGATTTGCTGGCAGGTGAAATTTGCTACCTTTGGACAGAATCAAGCAAACTGCTATCCGTTTCCAGATTTTATGCTAACTAAGCTTAAGACCTGCTGACTGTACCATTTTCTTTATTAGTATGGTAGCATGCTGCTTTTCATGACAGTAAATCAACCTTTTTTATGGCAGTAAAAACAATAAAATAGACAAGGATGTTAAATTACGATGCGGTATTAGCTGTTAAAACAGAAAACCTGAACTGTGTGCTAATAGGGTTCACATGTTAAATTTTTGCTTGAATTTTGTGACCATTCAATTACATAAAAAATGAAAGATGTTTTTATTTGCAATATGTCTAAATGGGAAGTCTTGAATTCATGTTAAATGATTAAAAATTATTAAAAATTTTAATCCAAAACAATCTTTTTGTGCTTGTGGGATTTTATTTTGGGATTTCAGTTGGTCACTTTCATGCAAAAGACGCTTGACATCAAATAAACTAAAGAGTAAGAGCTTGGCCATCAGATTGGGCCTCACTTGGTACAGGTGGGTTAACCATTGTTGCATTTTTTATGCATTTCTTCTTTGGTCCACTGCAAAGCCTAAAAGTAGAAAAAAGAGAAAAAATTATTATCTATTTCTTTAGATTTGAAAACATGTAGCATAAAAGTATATTGCCTTTTTACAACATGCACATCACCTTATCAGGAAGGCAATAAATCTAAGTGTTCTCAGAAATTATGCATTGACAAATACTAAAATCAGTTTCTGAAGTCTTCTATAGACCACATGTGATCTAATCAAACGTGAATTGCCCTCACCCCTGACATTTTTGCATCTGCTCCACAGTCTCCGGAAGATCTTTATGAAGGGTCTCCGGAAGGAAGAGGTTAACCACAGAGGAGGCAATTGTGAGACTTCCCATTAAAATATAAGGCAGAACTTTATTATACGTACCTAGAAATAACAAAGGAACAAAAGCCAGCATTAGAAAATGGCATGCTTTTAGATAATACAGTATATTGTTTATAGTATATTTTTTAGCTACCTACACTATACCATTGTATGACTGTGCCAATGCAGTATTTTTGTGAGATATCTAACGTCAGCGTACCTAAAAAAATGACATAAGGTGCTGTGATACTGCCAACACGTGCAGCTGAGGAGCACATCCCCATGCCAATGTTCCTGAGTACAGTGGGGTAAATCTCAGCAGTGTAGATGTAAACGATGCTGAAGGCCATGGTGAAGCCAAACTTTCCAGTCATTTCTAATGCCAGAGCAACATTGTGAAGGGCTGAGGAGAGAAGACATAGAGAGAGATTTGATGAAGTACATGAATGAATGGAAGTAGTGTAAGTAGTTTAATCTTTTGCTTTGCCAATGTTGAAAAATTATTTTAACGGTATTACAGCAAATGTGGACAGATGATGTCTTTTTCAGAGAATCCTTTGCTTATTTTAGTAAGATAATGCCAGAACAAATTCTGCATATATTACAACAGCATGAGTCCAAAACTGGTCGGCATGTTGTTCAGACCTGCAACTCATTGATAACACTTGGTGCATCATGAAACTAAAAATATATACTAAAAATGTAGTCTTGAAAAATGAAAGTAGCTGGTTGAAATGAAAATATATGTGTTTTTTTCCCCCGCCATGGTGAAAATGTCACAAGCATTCCCTCTCCGCATTTTGGCGCCATCAAGATAAATATGTGACAGGAAAAATTCATCATTTAATCAGCTGGGAACAATAACAAATCAACAGTAAATAAGGGTCTCTGGGATTTGAGTATATTCCAGCATGCATAGCTTAATCATCAGTCAACTGAAAATCAATAAAAGCAAATGAAACAAATCTTCAGAAAAATTTCTTACTTTACATCAAAGTTGAACTTCTGGGTGCCCAAACCAATTGTCACAGTATAATGACAACTGTGTTTAACTTTAATTACTTAAATCAAAATGTAAAATGTATGTTTTTAAGTATCATTACAGATAACTGAAATTTGACATACTGATAAATTGTACCTATAAATAATGTTTTGTTTTTTAAAATGATACCACAGTTGATACTGCAGTTTTAATGTGTATAAGGGAAAACCTTACTATCAGGGATGAACTGGATGAGCAGAAGAACTCCTCCTCCAATGATTAGGAACAATGAAAGGAGTACTCTTCTGGGACATGTTTTTAGCAGCCAAGTAGAAATAATGTAGGCGGGGACTTCGGTTGTAGCAGACAAAAAACAGTTCACAAATGGGTTGCCACTGAGGTTGGAGGTGTTCAGTGATAAACCAAAATACCCGATGTTTATTGCCATCCTGAAAATACAAAAAAATAAAAGTACACTGTCAATATTTATCAGTATTTGTATTATTATATAAAGGTCATATCAGGCACATTGACTATTTTTGCTGAATTACAAGAACCTAAAATAAATAAAAAGGTAAAAACAACCATAAAACATACCATAAAAGGAGACACATCAGTGTGATACATCTCAGGTTCTTGGATTTTAAAACATCAAGCATAGTATATGTCTTGAGTAGAGGCAAGTCCTGGATGTTAAATGGAGACAGAAGATGACTTATGTGATCTGAACTTCTGCCCTTGTACACAGAATATTGTGAGTATATCAAAAGCAGATAATATGTTGGCTTTGTCCAAGGAAAAAGCTTTATGTGGATATGAATGGGTGAGATTGTACTGTATATTAATCTTATAGTAATCTGAGGAATGATTCTTAGCTCCAAATACTAGTACTAGTTTTCTATTCAAGAAGAAAGCAACTTCCAATAAAATATTAAGAAACAGAAATGATGAAATGGTGCATTTGACCATCATATTTAAATATTAAATATGATGGTCCATGTGGGTTAGGGACCATCATATAGCTTGATGAAGCTATCCATGTGGATAGCTTCCTCAAGGAAGCTATCCACATGGCTCGTACTTGGGTTTTTACTCAGCCTATGAAGAACAAAAATAAAATAAACCGACATGTACTGGAAGAGGAAACATCCAGCTAGACAAAACACAAACATCCCCAGCCGCCCTCTCCAGGGGCAAAAAAATATAAATCACTAAAATATTCAATGTCTGGAGTCATATTTTTACATTTAGCCTGTGAATATTAAAACTGCCAGTGTACACCTGTCAGCCACAACACTAAAAACCACCTTTGTAGCGTTGTGCAGGTGCCCTCTCATGCCAATAAAACAGCTCTGACCCTTAAAGGCCTAGATGTGATGTCTGGCACTGGGATGTTAGCAGTGGATCCTTTGGGTTCCAGGGTTGGACATCTGTAGATTTAGCTTTTTCCGCTGCATCCCACAGATGCCTGATCAGACTCAGATCTGGGTCAACACTTTGGGCTCTTTGTGGTGCCCCCCTAAGCAGGTTTTGCAGTGTGCACTGTCCTGCAGAGGGAGGCCGGTGCCGTTGGAGAATGTCGTTATGATGTGGGGAGTGGGTCTGCAACAGCGTTTAGGTGGGTGATACATGTTCAAGTAACATGCACAAGAATGCCAAGACCCAAAGTTTTCCAGCAGAATAATTGTTTGGAATCAGAAGACAAATGCTATTTGTTTCATCTTTCAGTGGTTTTAATGCTGTGGCTCATTCTATATGTCACATTTCCAGAAATTTAACCCTAAATCTTTTTTTCCATATTTACAAAATACTAGATATGGACCTGAATGTTAGATAAGTGCATATATTAATACGAATATAAATAACAATGAATGAACCTCACCTCAGATGCTTTAAAGATTACTGGTGGTGCCTGAACTTTATTTTTACTTGCAGCATCTCTGACAATGGCCTCTGCCTCTTTCACTCTCCCCTGAGTCATCAGCCATCGAGGAGACTCTGGGATGAACCTGTCCAACCACCATAGTTTCAGAATCTGTTTTCTTTACAGTTAGTCATAGCATAGCTTTGCATTTTTGAGTAAATATTGGAGTAGAAATGACTGGATACTTAAAAAAAAACAACATACCACCACAGTGGAAAGTTTATCAGAGAAGTTGTTGACAGAACTGCAAGCAGAGTCCTCCATTCTCTGATGCCGTATGCAATCCAAGGAAGTGTCATGTACCCAATGCAGTAGAAAAGGAAGGCTCCGAGAGTCGAGAACAGCACACGCATAGTTTTACTCAAAACCTCAGTTCCTATCCAAAAATAAATCATAAATCTATAGTGATGAGCATGTTACTGAAGACAGACAGAAAAATCATACCAAACACATGTTTAAATTATATTGCAAACCTAGAACAAATGCAGAAATGTAGAGGGATATCTGGGAGGCTCCAACCCAGAGGTGCATGATGCAGAACATCCTCCATGAATGAGAAAAGGACTGAAGCAGGACCGAGAGACACTGGACCCCAAGAGACATAAAAACAACCTTCTTCCTTCCAAACCTGATTAGAAAGAAACCGTATATTTATCCACAGATACAGAGCTTTTTTAAATGCATGTCCTTTGTTTTCTTTTGGTAAGGAAATGCAATCAAACAGCTACAGCTCTGGAAATGAACTGATGTTAGAACCATTAGAATCTGAATAAGGAAATAAAAATTAATGTTAAATGCAAAACTATATTAACCTGTGTGTTAGCACCATCCCTGTTATAACAGTAGATGGGGCTGCTGCCATTAATTCCACTATACAGTGTGGCTATAGGTTTTTTTTTTTTTAACTGTTCTTAAATCAGTATCATTTGCTGGCTATTTATTTTTCAGACATTACTGTAACCAGCATTATATGAATAGACTTGATTTAGAGAATGTAACATACCTTTAGTATATAGTAAATGACATTAAACCTTATAATTAAGTCAATTTAGGTATAATTATACAGGGGGGATTCAGGGTAAGTAGAAAAAAATGAGGATAATTAAGAGTAAAATACCTGTCTGAAAGCTGTCCTGAGACTAGGGACCCAACGAGGTATCCCACAAACAGACTCGATGATGCAAATGGAACTTTCCATTGGTTATCACAAACAAGGTCCCACTGTGTAAGATGTGAATTGCATAATGAAAAGACAACTTAAAGCTTTCAAAACTGGAATTTCATATTAGTAATCATAATAATGTAGTACTGACCTCAGTGACTATAGTGGACTGGTAGATTTCTTTGCTGTAATTCCACCCATCTAAGCATCTCTCCTGCTCCAGGGTCGTCACGTTAACATCCCTTCCAGGAATATATCCTTGTACAGAAAGATTTCTAACCACGTCTATCTTATATCTGCTGCACTGGCTCTGAACTTCCTCACCATCCACTATCGTAAAGGGAATGATGGCATCTCTCCACTCCTCGGTTAGATTGACGTCTGGAATCAAACAGTGGTGCTTCGGAGCTGCTCCAACAAAGACAATGTAAAGCCCGTTGAATCCAGTTGAGACAAAAACAACATTTAGGAAAAAGAATGTGGTCCAGAAGTAAGGACCGCTTTGTCCAAGAAATGCTGTATCGTCATCATAATCTCCCATTCTTTATATGTATCTATATTAAAAAAATACCTCCCTGCTCTGAAGGGAGAAAGGCAAAGTCTTGTAAAATTCTTCAGAGCTGGCTTTCTTCTTAAACTCTTCAGCTTAGAGTCAGAGTGTTAGAGCTGAGCTCTTTGTCAGGCAGAGTGAGCCGGTCTCTTGGTGGGACGGAGTTACGACTGCAAAACTTTAAATTTAAGTGCTGAGAGTAATGAGAGTTTTAAACCTCCTTTCTAAAGGATAAATTTTCATCTCAATGTCCAACTTCTTGTTGATCCCCTATTCTTATAAGCAGTCAAAGGAGAAAATTAGTCAAATATTAAAGAATGACAGACAGCTCACGCAGTAATTTGATTGGATTTGATTTACTGTAAGTAAAAATAACCTGAAGCTTTATACCTACCCAGCCCCCACACCCAGCCCCCTCACTACTGTGGAAATTTCCTCTAAACAACATTCCACACTATTAAATACTCCCAGGACGTCCACGTGCCTGTACTCTAAATGTTGCTAAGAAGAATTAGGACTCTCATTGGACTATTTTAAGAAACTCTCCTATGGCAGACATGACTTTAACTAAAGCCCAACAGAATGTAAAACAATCTCCTATGTATGATTGTTTTACTATACTAAAGACAAAGATTAAAAAGATTAAAATCCCAGATTGAAGATTTTTTGTGTGCACAAATTCATTGTGCTTTTGTAAATTCACTACAGATTTTTACATTTAGCCTCTTTTACATTATCTACATGGTTTGGAGACTGATTGGGGTCCTGTACTGCAGCTTAAAGTCAATTGCATTTTTAATAAATTATCAAATTAAGTCTTTATTGGAACCAAATCTTTACTGGAACTATAAAAAAAAGCGGAATGATTAGAGTAAAAAATTACAAAATCAGAATTTTGTCTGTTTTTAGCTCATCTAAGAATTGCACCACCAGCAATATTGTAATTAATTTTGGAGATAAAGCCACTGAAATCCATCCTTCTGCATATGTAGACTAGTGTGCACTCACTACTGATGAAGTGATGATGATATAATTCAGAACAGGTAAAAAGGTTGTTTTTTTTTACTGTGAACGTGGCATGGTTGTTGGTGCCAGAAAGGCTGGTTTGAGTATTTCAGAAGCTGTTGATCTACTGGGATTTTCCAATGCAAACATCTCCGGGGTTTACAGAAAATTGGTAGAAAAAGATAAAAATATCTAATGAGTTGCCTTGACATTAAAAATAAGGTATGCAGAAGAGCATATTTTCAAACATGACAAACCTTGAAGCAGATTGACTACAGCAGCAGAAGACCACACTGGGTGCCAGTCCTCTCAGCTATGAACTGGAAATTGAGACTACAATCTGCACTAGTTACCAAAACTGGAAAATTAAAGACTGGACAAAATGTTCCCTGCCACCACCGCACAACAGGCTACTGCTGCTGACCATCTCCATGTCTTTATGGCCATAATGTATCCATCTTCTGTCGGCTGTTTGCAGCAGGATAACACGCTCAGTGCTCAAATCGTTTCAAACTGGTTTCACCATACTCAAATGGCCTCCACAGTCTCCAGATCCCAGTCCAATACAGCAGCTTTGAGATGTTGTTGAATAGGAGATATGCATTATAGTTGCACAGCCAGCAGTTCTGCAGTCACTGCATGACTACACGTTAATATGCAACTCTGAGGAATGTTTTCAGCATGTTGTTGAGTCATGCATTTAGAAATTAGGTCAGTAATGAATGCAAAAGCGGGTCCAGCCAGTATTTGCAAGGTGTATATAACAAAGTGGCCAGTGAGTTTATATGTAACCCTTCATAGGTTATTATATTGCAGGGGTGGCCAACTCCAGGCCTCAAGAGCCGGTGTCCTGCAGGTTTTAGTTATCACCTTGGGTCAACACACCTAAATCACATGATTAGTTTATTAGGCCTCTGGGGAACTTTAAGAAATGTTGAGGAGGTAATTTAGCCATTTAAATCAGCTGTGATGGATCAAGGACACATCTAAAACCTGCAGGACACTGTAGCTGGCCACCCCTGTTATATTGCTTTAGATAAGAGATCTTAAAACTGTTTTTGTTCATAGGCCACACACAGCCCAGTTTGATCCTGAGTGGGTCAGTATGTTAAAACTGTTAAAGCTGTATAACCTGAATGAAAACACATCAGTACCTATTCCCAAATTAACCATCCTTGACGTGGTATGGAACTGACATCCTTATTACTTTTCAGCAACTGGTCTGAAAATTAACAATGATTTAGACTTTGTATTTGGGGAAATATATACCCAATATAGTATGTGCATCCATCAGACAACTTACTAGTCTCAATAGGACAGCAAGATCCTATTGGACAAATCCTTACTGACTGTGAAGTTCACTGAAAAACTTTGCTTAGTCATCCAGTGGGTTGGACCGGATCTTTTGATTGGCTGGCTCTGAACCAAATGCTGTGTATTTGACATGCACAGAAACAAAACTAAGATGTAAAATAATATATTCTGAAGACAGTAAAAGTAAATAAAGTACAAGAAAATAATAATGAATGTTCCAGCTGGGCCAGTCTTCAATTTCATAACCATTTATTCAATTTAGGCTACATAAGAAAGGTTGCTTGCGGCCTTTAATTATTATAAAAAAACTGTTCAAAAGTAAACAAATAAATGGTTTCCCAAAGTGAAAATACTCTAGATGAAGATTTAAAGGTGAAGTAATTTACTGTCTACAGACAAGCTTTTGTCTATATCCATAACATCCCTTGTTCGTTTGTTTGTTTTTTAAACAACAAATGTGTAAAGCAGTGTACACAATCATTAACCCGAGCTTTACCAGCGAGTAGGTTTTAGCACTAGAAATGAGGAGATCACATTTTACACAATCAGTAAATGCAGAGGCTGGGATTACATGCATGTGACAGTTCTTTCATGATAATGGTTTGTATAAAGATAAGATATGGCTCTACTCTTTGAGCAGAGGGAACATTACAAGAGCAATACTCTCTCTCTCACTTGCCCTCTATAAAGCTGTATTTTTTTTCATTTAATTTTGCAATCGACAGACATTCTGATAAACAGTGTTCATTCTTCATTGGTTTTTGGTATTAATGTAGAATGATGTATACACTTTTAGCAAGCTGGAGCTGTATTTACTGATCTAATGGTATCCACCTTCTATAAGTCTGTTACCCAAAGTGTTGAACAAGGGTCATAACGGTTACGTAATCAACTGCTTAGGAAATTATGTGTTTGCCTTTATTGTCTTTTTGTGGCAGTTTGATTCAGGAGAAAGACACTGCACAACAACAAAGGTGTCTGTCCTTCGGGGAGGGAAGACTTTAAGGAATTACAACCAAAGAGAATTCCGCGCTTTGTTATCTAGCCTTGGACCACAGATAATTTCTCATAGGTGTTTATTACGATAATAAAAAGAGTCCAGAGTGCATTTTGCGTGGCAAGACTAAAGTAAGAAATTTTGAAACACAACTTCCAGTGCAGGGGTAAGACAATGTCCTTTCTGGACTCTCCCTGATGATGGACTTTTCCATCACAGTGATTTTCATGCTTGCTCTTTGAAGCAACTGTATTAGCAAATAAACCCAGTGTACATTTTCTTGTTGTACCTTACAAACAAAGCTTTGACTTACATTCCAAGTGATGTAAATTGGCATAAATGATGGCAGCCAAAAGAAAGCATATAAGTAATTTACTATCATTATTACTGTAAAAGTATTTTAAAATCAGTTATGTTTTATTTGTGTTTTTGAGTATTAGGAAATAGAAATGAAAGAGATGCTGTAACTGTTATACGTTATACGTTATATGTTATACGTGCACTAAAATGCTCTAAAAATTATATTTTAACACTTGATCCTTACTTATTTACCTCACATACATAACTACAGTTTCTAAATAAATGTTAAGAATAATAACTTATGCCTATTTTAGTTCAGTGCATTTAAAAGCAGACCTTTAGGAGCTTAACAATGTATTATTACGTTATGCAGTTTACATGACTGATTGTCTCTTTAAAGACTTTAAAGTTAATTTGGGAAACTTGGCCAATAATTAAAACGGCGCGAGGTGGGAGGGATGGTTTAGTAGTTGAAACAAAGGCTCTGCTTAAGAAATGCCCACTCCAGTCATCATTTCTTTTTTCTTATCTCTGGCCCACTGTGTGCACCCTGAGCCGACAGAAACCAGTAAGATGACGGACTATGAAGCTTCAACGGCGTTCCTCGGGGAATGGGGACGTTTCCAGCAGCAGGTGTTTTTCCTCCTTTCTCTGACCATCATCCCTAACGGTTTCACTGCCCTATCCATTGTTTTCCTCGCCGACACGCCGTCCCACCACTGCCTCATACCCGCGCATCTGAACCTCACCCCCGCGTGGAGGAACAGCAGCATCCCGCTGGAGCAAGAGAGCAGCCAAGGTGGTGCGTTGGTGCGCAGCAGGTGTTCCAGATACAAACTTGTTGATATCCTGAGTTTCTCTGAAAAAGGCTTGCTGCCGGGCGTTGATGTGAATATGTCTACTGTGCCGAAAGAAGGCTGCTTGGACGGATGGGAGTATGACCGGAGCATCTACATTTCTACTATCATATCGGAGGTCTGTACACGCCTTTTTTTTTTTTTAAATGCAGAGGAGGCTGCTTCTGCTTTTATGCTGAGGTAGAGCTAGTCGACTGTGTGTAGGCTATAGGTTATATAGGCTATACACAGGAAGTATGTTGGCTAAACTCGTGTTTTTATGGGATGAATTCCCATAAAATGATGCCAGACAAGATGTGGCAACAATTTCTCAAATAATCCAAAATCTCTCAATTGTGGAAAACTGGCCCTAGGTTACACTAACAATGCTGTTTTATACTTTTAAATTGTTGTTTAACATCTGGAACACGCTGTCTTTTTTTTTCTTGAAGAGAAAACACAACTTTAAAAATGCAAATCTGTAAATCTGCACTGTATATGTGTATATGTGTTTTTTCAGTGGGACCTGGTTTGTGATGAAAGCTGGAAGAACCCACTCACTTCTTCTTTCTTCTTCTGTGGAGTTCTCACCGGTTCCTTCATTTCAGGACAGCTCTCTGACAGGTTATGGACAAGATAGCCTAATTCAGTTAATTTCTACATATTATTAATTATTGAAAAATGCCAAATCAGTTGAGCTACTGAATGAACACATGTGGACTAATGTGACCCAGTACATTTACTCCAGTATTTACTGAGGAATAGTTTTAAAAAAAATCTTAAGCCCTGTTGTTTATTTAATATTGCGACTTCTACCACACTGTATTTTAGAAATGATATAGAAATAAATGCCCCTTAACTCATATCTATTGCTACAGAAGTAAGCAAACAAAAAGTCACTGCACACAGACTAATCAGTATGCTCAAGTTAATTATACACTTTTCAACCCACAACTCTGTGTGCTTTTTCTACCATAGATTATAGACCATAGAATCACAAATTGTGATATGAATAAATACTATTCGTTTTTTTGACCTATTAACTTATTGCTAATAAACACATTAATTTATATTTATTAGCAAAACAGTGCCAAAGCACATTTTACAAATGTTTTCATAAGTGTCCTGATGGTACACTGGTCAGCTTCCAGTTAAAACCAGTTATCTATAGCTCTGCTGTGCTATGAAACAAAAAAACAAAACAAGAAAGGAACCTATGCCAGGCAAAATATCTCTCTTTGCAACGTTAGTGTTCTTAAAAAAGGGAAAAAAGATGAAAAATGGGCCTCAGAACAAATTTAGATGACTCATAACTTGTTGCATACTGTCTTTATTGAAAACAGTTCTTGCATAATCGCTCATAAAGTCTAAACAGATTTCCAACACAACTCAGATGCCAAGTTAGGTTAAAGGGGAAATCCATTGTTACTCACTAGAGTAAGATTTTTGGGGGGCAAACCTAAATAATTAATTGTTTGGGGTTGGAGTGGATTTGACGTCTGGTTATGTCACAGCAAACCACACAATTTCAGACTATTTTATTTATACGTGCTAATGGCTGGGGCGAGGATGAACTATTCAGTAAAGTTGCTGGAAATCAAAATTCTGATTCAAAAGAAGCAAAAAGATGCAGCATCAGGAGATTGGTCAGTCTTCATCGTCTTGTTAGTCATTAAGTGCACATGTCCTCTCATTGAAATACATGGAGAAAAAAAGAGCATATATGAGACATTATTGTTGTCATGAATTTGACTGACTCTCCCACTTTATAAAACATGCAGATTTGTTCAGTCCTGTTGTATGTCAATTTCAGGTATGGGAGAAAAATAGTGTTGTTTGCTACTCAGGCACTTCAGACATTATTCACATTGATCCAGGTCTTCTCTCCATCTTGGACGGCATTCTGCGCTCTGTTCTTTGTTGTTGGGGTGGGCCACATTTCCAACTATGTGGCTGCATTTGTGTTAGGTACTCTATTAAGAAGTTTTCAGATATGTTTTTTTTTTTTTACAATCCAAAAACTTTTTGTAATTTAACTTGTATTTTGAATGTTTTTTTTTTTTCAAATAATTTTCCAAGGAGCGGAGATCTTAAGCCCATATGTACGGACTATTTTTACCACGGCGGGTTGTAATCTGTTCTTTGCTGGGGGCTACATGCTTTTGCCGCTGTTTGGTTTCTTCATCAGGGATTGGAGGATGCTCGTCCTTGGCCTTTCCCTGCCTGGCTTCTTCTTATTACCTCTCTGGTGGTAGGTAGGTGTGTGTTTGTGTGTGACTGTAAATATTTTTATGGTAACTGAAAATGCACAGCTGTGCATCAAATTATTTTCCCTTGTATACGTTTTAATGAAGCCAGTAAATAATATTGACGGAAATATTACTTGATCATCGCAAAACATTTGCATGATGTCCTGATTATGCTTTCTTTGGTTTGAAAAGGTTGAGCCTCTGTTTTTGCCCCCTCTTTTGTTTAATGAAAAAGGTTTATCCCAGAGTCTCCTCGGTGGCTGCTCTCTCAGGGAAGGATAGAAGAAGCTGAGGCCATAATCAGAGACGCTGCTAAGAAGAACAAGGTCGAACCTCCATCCGTCATCTTTAGTCCCTTGCAGGTGAGAACTAGCTAGAGTTTTGTTACAATATTTAGGGAAGACATATTTTTGCCTTATGTCTCAGTGTTTTCTCTGTAAAAATCTGTAACTGTCACTACACAGATAATTTAGAAAGAAGGCTACTTTACTGGAGATTGTTTTGCTGTTTTTCATTTGTTTTCAGAAATCACTTAGACACTATAATATTAATGACTGAACCAGATAGTAAAATGATAAATATTTCTTCTTTTCCAATTACAAAGCATACACCTACGATTAGACCATGCCACTATGTGTTTTAATGTTCAAACTGAATTTTCAGTATTTCTAGGTGAAAGGGCAAGAAGCATGAACCTTTAAGGGTTCACTGCTCAGTGTGCATTGCGATGTAATCATTTGCTGTTTTCCTGTTTTCTGCATGAATGAACATTAATCTGGCGGTTAGCAGACAGACACTTTGTCAAGGTTTACTTAACTCCTGTCCTTCTTGCACTGGATGTACCTTTTTAACTATTAAAGTAAGTTGACTTAAACTGACAAGGAGTCTTTACTGTGCTGAAAAGAACACCAAGCACTGTTATATTGAGCTTTAGTACAGCTGTACATGTGTTATGTATATTTTTTCTGAAAATGTATTATCATAACATTTTTTTTATTTGCACAATGCCACAACATTATTTCCTGCAGAGTATCAATACTCTGTTTAATACAATATTAAACATTTAAAAAAATCTCACAAGTCAGAGCCTAAATGTGTCTAGGTTATATAGGTAGCTAATTATATCTAAATGGGAAATGGTTAAACATATGAGGCCTAAACAGCAGTTGAACAAACACGTCTACTGTTTCAGAGCTGATTAAACCCATAATTGCAAATAAAGGTAAGTTTATAAAAGAAGCTGTGAAGACTGCATGTTTCTTAACATTACCTTAGTTTTTGTTTACTTCAATTCACTTCATAGACAACTGTCTATTAAAAAAAAATTAAATACACCATTACCAAGAAACTGAAAAGAAGGCTATAATACAAAAAAAACTGTAACTTTCCAATATTAAAACATGAAATAAATCAAGCTGTTAATTGCCGTAATAGTGTTCATTGTAAAAAAAAATATCACATGCTTAATAATGGAAAAATTACCAGTTGAAGTCTATGACAGAACTGTGGGTCTGTTTTTTTCCCCCACAATGCATTCCTCCATTCAGATGACCTCTGTGTTATTTTTTTCAACTTTGGTTTCTTGAACTTTTTTCAAGAAACCAAATTGCCACATTCATGAACTTTATCCTGTGCAGACAATATCTCCGCCTTGGAGATAATGTACCCTTAGCATGGGTTACAAAATGTTGTTTTTTTTCTCAATCAGTATATTGCAACTAGGTCTAGAACAATATAGATGTCTGATGTTTTCATGGAGACACATTTTTTGTATTCTTGAGAACAGATCTGCTAAAAAATGTGTACAGTTAGCATTTATTTGGCATAATTTCTGGAGACTGGGAGTAGATTGTAGAGGGTTTTTGATAAAAAAAAAGCTAAATACTTGACTGCTGTCTGTTTCTAATTATAAAAAGCAGTGAAATATGTGGTTTAAGGGCTAAAAATGCACCCCCCCCCTTCCAACTTTATTATTATACACAGAAATATTGGCTCATTTAAATTAAAATCCTCACATTTGAATATACTGATATACTAACACATACATACATACATACATACATGTATATATATATGTATATATATATATATATATATGACAAAAGCCATAAACGTGACCCTGAATCCACAAGCGTCTCTCCAGTTACATTATTTCTAGACTGATGGCTCTGCTCAGTAAGTGTTTGTTGTTCCACATGTGTTGATGCCCCACAGGAAGATCTTAAGCCTGAGAAGCGAAGGGCCCACAACATCTGTGACCTGCTTCGTTCTCAAAACATCCGCTGGATCTCTGTCACGCTGTGGCTGATCTGGTGAGTCCCTGCTGTCCCACCTGACCCTCACATTTGGTACCGTGACCCTACATGCACACAGCTACACATACACATATCCAAGCATTTACATGTAGGGATGAGCACACACGACTGCTCACATTCAAATACAAAGTTTAACCTGTTCATGCATCACTTCGACCACATGTCAGCCTGTTTCACTAACAACAAATAATGACCTGTCGGGTGCTGTGAAGCCTGCAACTAAGATCAAAATCAGGTTTTGCGTAACTGCACAGTATGACTGCATTCGTCCTGTGTACGCTTCCTTGCTGAGTCTGAAAACACTTGCAGCTGCATTTCTGTTTGATCAGGAAACAATTTGATTTAGCTTTACATAGTTAGTCTTCACAAGTGGATAAAGATGATATTTTTTCCTTTAACATCTGAAGTTAAAAAAATATTATTAGGAAAATATTTTTAGGCTGCATATCCTAAAAATACAAACTGTAATAAATATACAACCATCCATTGGATATTTATTATAATTAACCAACTTATAAAACTCAAATTTTCATTTCTCCTTCTATTAAAAACTTGTTTTGAGTGCTTTAGGGTTCTCATAGAGGAAACCCAAGATAATGTTGAGTTGTAGTTGTCATTTGGTTTGCTTATGTAATTATTAGCTAGTAGCCTTTTATATAAACTAAATAATGGACAAAGACAGAGTGATATCACCCACTGTTTTTTTTTTAAATCTGCTTTGAAGTTGTGGTTTTATGTGTTACAGTTTTATTGTTATTTTAGCCAAAATTTTCGGATGTCTGTGTGTTACTGCAATGCTAGCTAGCTTGGTTAGCAAGGGGTATCCATCCACAGTATAGATACATTGCACACACAAAGACACCTGCTAGTTAGTGTTAACATACAAAAAAATAATAATTTCAGTTTAGTGACTTTAAGTAGCATAGTAGCACCAACCTGTCACCACAGTGAGTTTAATGTAATTTGGAAAAATTGTGGATGATGTTGCAGTAGCTACAGCCATCTTAAACTGTCTATACCGCTTACTAAGTGCAGCCATGTTTCTTATATGCCATAACTTTGAGCCTTAATGCAACTTAAAGGCAACTTAAAAAAACGACAAAAATAAAAATAAGTCCTCTATGATCATAAAAAGGAAAAATAGCTCTAGGTTTATTTTGTTTCTTTCTAGATGTAAAAACTATAAAGCTAGACATTTAAGGGATTTTGCTATCATCCTCAACTAACCATTGGAAATTTCATTTCACCTTTGTTTTTCAGCACTGGAAAGAACCACTTGGACAGTCTCTAACTGTGTTTATCTATACTTTTAAAAGTTAAACAAAATCGTAAAATGGATTATGAAGCTCTGCAAAGCTAGAGCTATAACAAACTTGTTACAACACCTAAATTATTAGATTTAGCCCTTCATCTATAACATACCAAACTTCTGACTTTTATTCGAGGTCTTATATATTCATCACAACCTCTACAGTATCAAACAAACACAAAAACTAACATCCTTTTTTGATGCAATGTTTCGTTATGTTTATGACTACTTTGTAGAGATGTACTGATTAAGGATACAAAAAGGACACCTTATATCCTCACAGGAACACCTTGACCATTGCCTACTTTGCTGTTTCCCTGAACACGGCAAACCTTCATGGGAATGTGCACTTCAACTGTTTTCTGTCTGCTCTGGTTGAGATACCAGCCTACATTTTGTCGTGGACTATGTTTCGCTGGTGTTCCAGACGGCTGACTCTGTCCTCGTCATTGTGCACAGGAGGCTTGTTTCTACTACTGATTCAGCTCATTCCAGCACGTATGGCACTTCAATGTTTTGTTCAATGACAACTGATTTATTATAGCTGTAATTTCTGGCAATCTTTAATATTTTTTTTTATATCATTATATATTATGTTCACATATTGTATTTTGGGTATTGTTCTCATATATTTATTAAGTACAGTCTGTTTGAATCTTTTGCAAAAACCTTACTGCTGTTTGAACAAATAACTTACACCAAACCTCAAACAATTTAACGTGTTTTTCCCCGTAGATCTGTTCTCTCTGGCGATAGCACTAGAGATGATAGGGAAGTTTGCAGTGACGACAGCGTTTTCCTTGGTCTACGCCTTCACAGTCGAGCTCTACCCAACTGTGCTGAGGAATACAGCTCTCGGTGCCTGTTCCATGGCCTCCAGGATAGGAAGCATTACTGCTCCATTCTTCATTTACTTAAGTAAGAATCTTCTCTCCTCTCCCTAAAGTTGTTTTGCTCACCTTAACAGTAAATGTGTTAATCACTGGTCACAAGCATGAAAAAGAAACACGTTTAAACTCAGCAGAACATATGCTAAGCATCCTGTCATTACATCTAGCTTATTCTTAGTTTCTCATTTAATGAAGGTGTGTTTGTGCATTTCTTTTCATCTATTTAAGTAAATACTCTGTCACAGGTCTTGAACATTTAACCATTCAGAGTCAAATATTGTGGCATTTTTGAGTTTGGAGTTAAACCAACTCGTGCTCCTGAAAGAAACCAGACCACACATAGCAACTTAGAAAAGTCCCAACTAGAACTAAACAACAAGAAATACCACAAGCTGAAGTATAATAGAAGACTTGATTAGCAATCAGAAAGGGGACAACAGCATTCAGTTAAAATTTACAAGTTTCTTACCATTTAAGGGATTTTTTGTAACCATTGTAGGCAAGGCTGTTTTTCCACTTTCTTCACTTCCTTTGATATGTTGCCACAGGAAGCTATTCCGTTTCACTGCCTTACATCCTCATGGGAAGCCTTACAGCTTTAGCAGGGTTGCTGAGTCTCCTGTTGCCCGAGAGCTTTGGAATGCCTTTGCCTGAGACCATTGATCACATGCAGCACTTCCCCGGGTAAAGAAAGACTTTCATTATAGAGTGAGATTAGGCAAAAAGATTGCTTTGATCTTTTTTTCAGTATAGCTTGAGTTTACAGTCATTTTGGGTTTGGTATTTTCACTTACCAGTGTTATAAATAAAGGCCAATCTTTCAATTTTAAATAGTTTTAAACATAAAGTTTAATTTCTTTTTTCTTGTATCACAATTTTATATCTTTATTTTTTTTTTCAAAAATGTGTTTGCTTAAACTGGTAAAAAACAAAAGATATAGAAAAAAATACAGATTAAACACTTCAGAACTGCAATTACTCTTTTATCCAACTCTGTTCATTTTTGGCGTGTAGCTGTGTTCAAAATAAGTTCAAACACATTTTCCCTGAACTGACTGCGCAAAGATTAGATTCTCACTTGTTTAATAAGTAACTTCTGTTTACATATATTGAAAACACCCTCAGCTGCCCTGCATCTTCCCTACATGCAGTTAACACTTGGAATTATCATCATGTTATATGGATTTCACAATATATTTGTCATAGCTACAATTATGTTTAATCAGATAAAGGTAAACAACCATTGATACAAAAAATGATAAAAACTGTGCCTTTATGTCTTGTCATGTTGACCATGTCTACATGCCTAAAAGTGCCTAAATTGCTTAGATAGATGTGTTCATCAGCAGTTGAACCTATTGAAGTGGACAACTCATAACCAAAGCAATTGTACTAGAGTTTACAATACTTTATTGGTGTCGTTATTATTCAGTGACTCGGAAATGTACTCAAATTCGTCCAATCAGGTCAGCTGACACCATATAACAGATATTAAAACATACAGTGGAAATCAGATAAATGTTTGACACGTGCTTCCACTTCCTCTTTTAGTCCAGGCCAGTTCACAAAAACAGGAAAAGCTTGACTATGACTATATTTTCTGTGACTATATTTTTTTTTTACTCTTTAGATGCTGTCAGAGAAAACCTTACACTGTCACACACATCAGCGAAGAGGAAAATGCTGCTGAGTGACTCCATAAACAAGGAGAAAAGTAAAAATCTGACTTGATTCAAATTGCTGGATGAACAGAGCTTGTGTACTCATTTCTGCTAAGTGGCCTCTTTATAGAGATAGGTAAAATTATTGCTGTGTTGCCACTGGATGTGTAAAATTATATCAGTTCAAGGGAACCAGATAGTTAGTTTCCCCACAAAACTGGAAAATATTTTTTTAAATTCTAGCATCAAAATATTGTAAAAAGAAGCATGTATTCATTCATGCATATGCTCACCACCAATACGATGACATTAGGATGTACAGTAGGAAAATTGAACGAGTAACTTGCAGAAAGTTTGTAGAAATGCAGTACTTTGCTTAGAAGTTTACTTCTTAGAAGTGAGAAGTGGAATGAAAATCATACATGATTCCAAACATTTTTTACAAATAAATAACTGAAAAGTGGGGTGTGCGAAATTTTTCAGCTCCCTGAGTCAATACTTTGTAGAACCACCTTTTGCTGCAATTACAGCTGCCAGTCTTTTAGGGTATGTCTCCACCATCTTTGCACATTTAGAGACTTTGACTGGGCCATTCTAACACATGGATATGTTTTATTTTAAACCATTCCATTGTTGCCCTGGCTTTATGTTTAGGGTTGTTGTCCTGCTGGAAGGTGAACTTCCGCCCCAGTCTCAAG
>VUQR01016434.1:18656-29720 GCA_015108515.1 Hemichromis elongatus
CTCCCACTTCCCTTCAAAAAAAATAAAAAAAGAGGAAATTCAACAGCAGCAATGTGTTGCTGGAAAAAAAAAACAAAGAGTGTAGCTGGGGCCATGGAAATTGCAAAGGAACTGATTTTTTTGCAGCTGAAATGGACCCAGTTCTCCAGACATAGGGAAAAGACATTTCAACAAGACCGTGGCACGCAAGTTTGGCATTCTCGCCCCTCGGGGCTGTGGCGTGCAAGCGCTTGCTGTTTGACAAATACAAGCTTTCTTTTCTCTGCCATCCAAATCCACATTTTACACTTGAAGTCATGTGGGCACACTGGACCCATGAAAGCCACACGCAGACAAGCAAATAACCGCGGGCTGCGGTGTTTGCGAGCACATGCGTGCGTACACGGGCGTGGATGCGGCGCATACTGTAGGCTGACATCAGGTATGAGGAACACTCGCTAGTCTTTATGGCGTACAACCAGGTCAAGGGCGTTTACGATTACAGAGCACTTGCTCTGGCTGAAGGCCACCTTACCGTTTACCAAAATATCTGAGTGTCATGAACACAAAGACTCGACGCGCTCAACTTGCTAGGCAAGGCTTAATATTTCACACCTTTACCTGGGAATTAAAAAGAACTGTGTCTGAAGCAGTAGCAGGTAACTTTCCTGGTTTTAGCATTTAGCTTACATGCAATTAAAACAAAGTGAAAATAAATCAAATAAACGTTGTAGGAACTGAGCAGAAACCTGGAAAATAATCGGTGCTGTACTCGGACTGAAACACAAACACTATCGGAGGTGTCAGTCGGCAGCTTTCATAAATCTGTGAATGGGTTCGTTTCCAAAGCTCGGGGCGTAAGATCAGCCAATAGCACTCCTTAGCTGAGCGAGGAGGGAAATATGGTGTTTGAGTTACTTAGTGACAGTAGTGGCATCAAATCTCAGAGCAGCAGACCGCCAAGCCAAACCCTCCAGCAATATTTCTATTTCCCTTTTGCCAGCTGAATAAATGAGAACGTGTGCAGTGAAATGGCAGACGTAACAGCCGGGTTCAACTGTGCTCTGTTACCTGTGAGATTACACTTGGCAGCTACTCTGACAGGTCCGTCACTGTGATACACATTAGTTTAGATATACACAGAAACACTATTTCTCCTCCTACGTCCCCTCCCTCATTTTCCTCATGTGTCTCCCTGACCGTCTCTAAGTGTGACTGTCTGCCACCTAAATATGATTTATGACGAGCCACACAACAGCGCAGCGAGCCGTCGGTGTTTATACAAATCACCCCTCACTACAGACAATGCCTCTTTTCATTGCTCTGTAAAAGATAGAAAACTGTGCGTTGCATCTTCTGAAGCAGTTGTAGGAGGCCTTTCCATAACTTCAGTCTTGTGCACGGGGCTGTGGGATGATGTGCTGTCAGTGCTTGATGACTGTTATTAAGCAAAGAAATGTCTCAGTTCATTACTTTGAGCAAACATTTCCATGGACCAGTATATCGCAAGAAACCTGAGCTCAGAATTGGGGGTCTGGGGAGATTTGCTGCTTTGGAAATGTGGGTCTTTTTTTTTTTTTAAGAATAATAGAAAAGAGAGATCTCTGAGCCCGTCGTTTCATAATTGCAAGAGCAGTTTGAATGTTTTCTGGCTCTTTCCAACCTTTTGTTTCTCTGTTTTTATAACAGCGACTACAGAGCTCTTCCCGCAGAGGACCACCTTCCCGTCTCTGTCACCGCTGACCGACCCTCGCTTCTCAGATCCCCGCATGCACTACCCCGGGGCTTTCCCCTACTCTGCCAACACCTCCAGCACCGGCATTAGTGGCCTTAGCATGTCAGCCTCTACTAGATACCACACCTACCTGCCACCACCCTACTCAAACAACCAATCCCAAAACTTCCAGTCCAACTCTTACCTGTATTATGGCACAGGCTCTGGATCCTACCAGTTCTCCATGGTGGCTCCGGGGAATACCGGGGGCGAGCGCTCTCCTACCCGCCTACTGTCCTGCTCGGGAGCTACAGGCACTGGCGGGACCAACAGCCTGATGAACCCGGGCCTAAACACCCAGAGCGAGGGCGTGGAAGCCGACGGCAGCCACAGCAACTCCCCCACAGCCATGAGCGCTTCGGGTCGCTTGGATGAATCTGTCTGGAGGCCTTACTGACTGACAGACAGCTAGACAAGAAGAGAAGGAGAAAACAAAGTAAAGAGGATGAACAAAGAAAAAAAAAGAAGCTGAACACTGAAAGAATAGAAGAAAAAAAAACAGAAAAGCTGCATGTTTGTCTTTTATTTCTCCAGCACTCGCTTTAAAGACCTCCTGCTTTTATCAACTCCCCCCAAGACTTCTATTTGTTTTGTAAATTCTTGAACTCCTGCACTGTACCGAGGTACCGTCAAAGACCCAGAAAAGCCATACGATCTGGCACGTTGCTCGGCAGAGACTGTAAACAGAAGAGAGAGTAAAGCAAGACAAGCCGCAGCAATGTGTCAGCATCATTTGTCTTGTACAAACAGGTACTCATCAAAGACAAATGAACAAAAGGCGGCGGAAGTGCGATCAATCAGCACAGCTGACGAACTGAAAAGCCGCAGCAGAAATCCCTCAAACAGACCGATCCAGCTCACCAGCTCGGAGCAGAGAAGTCGGGCTGGATGTCGACTCATGGCTGCACTGCTGTAGCAACCGTTTCTTTTTAAAGCTTTAATTTCTGTCAAATTTCAGCAATGTAAAAAAAAATTATTGGGTCAGTTGTGAAAGCATTGTCAGTTGCACCCAGGGCTGTTTCGTGCGCTCACGGTGGTTATGCAGTACCTTGTTGCCTAATTTATTATCCAAATGGACACATTAGCGTTTGGAGCCACACTGCGCAGTGGGCGTTTCGACACAACTGCTGCATTATTGAGAAACAAAAGCATTTTACCTGCCAGGACTCAAAAGTTTTAAGATATGAATTCTCCTCTGCCGTGTCATCAGCGGATCACGTTTCAACAGGACAATGGCTGATATTTTGAGGAATGTATAAAGACTAAAGCAGAGGCGGGTTTATTTGGGGATTTTTTTTTTCTGTAGGAGTCCTGTTGTCTCTACTCTTTACTTTTCCTTTGAATTTCTTATTCAATCCCTTTTCTAAAGAAAAAAAAAGTCCTAGTCTGGTATTTTTAAACTGGATGAGACAGTTTACCTTTGATATTTATTTGAGCCAAAATTTGAGGAAATGTATGCATATACCCCAAATCCTTAAGCATTTCTCTCTGCCTTTCCCTTTTTTTATATAAATATATATACAGTATATATACCATGTTTTGTTGTTAAGTATAAATTTGGAATTTGTGTAATATATTGCAACTAAATTATAAAAACCAAAACCTTTAATGTAATTTTTTTTGCCTTCCAATGTAGCTTTGATGCACTAAAACTTTTATTCCTGAGTGAACCGTGCCCAACAGCATCTCCCAATAAGAGATGTAAGCTTTTAAAAAAAAGTTCCAAAATTACCTTCCTGCGCTTATTGAAAAAAAAAAAAAAAAGCCATTTGCTGAATTTTTTGCACTATGTTTGAACTTTCATTTCTCTCTTTATTTTTGGGTTTATACATTTACAGATATCGGGAAGTGTGCCGAACTAAACGTGAAACAAGTGTGTGTCCTGCCCTTTAAGTCTTTCACCAAATAATTAAAATTTCATGATCCGACACACAAACACAGACACATTCCTGCACCACAGGTGTGTGTGTGCATTCCCCCTGTCCTGGGGGGCCCTTCCCCTTTAGCTACACATATGATCCCATGTTTCCACAAATGAGGAGGAGAGGATGAAGGGATGGAGGAAAAAGGGTGGGGTATCTTCTTACAAAATCAAGGGCAGTTGAACAAAAAAAAAAAACAAAACAAAAAAAAACCTCTTTTGTTGTGCACCGGTCCTTTTGTTCTAAATAATCAGTGAGTGCTTTGAAGCCTTTTGTGGCCCCCAGTCTAATTTACTGTCAGTGCCAGGGGGTCACAGCTCCGCCAGCTCTGCCTGCACACATCGCCTTGGCACAAGGTGTGCTAAAGATATCTACAAGAAGTATCAGGTATCCAGTATTTACCGGGAAACTCTTTCACAAGAACTAAGATAATTAGCATTCACGACTCTGAAAGTCGGCGGCTTATGTGATACACAAGTAAGCTTTAATGTCAAAGTGAGAAGTGATCCAAAGAAGCTAGCATTTGCAGCTCAGGTAAAAAAAAAAAAATTAATAAATAAAGTATGCAAGTTGTTTTGTATGCCCTCTGCCTTATTCCTAGTTTTTTCTAAATGACAATGTCTCATTCCTATCTCCCTTTGGCCTGTATATACCTGAAAACCTTACTGTATTATAGGCAAACATCATGCAGCTAGAGAAACCACCTACATACTGAGATTTGTGTGGTTCCTTCAAACACAAAAAACCAAAGATCTTCACAACTGCCTGTAATACTGTTTGGATTTTTTTGATGGAGAAAATGTGTGGCAAAAAATATCATCGTTTCTTGTTTTTCTTTTGCAAACAAGCCCAAATGTACGAGTAAATCTTATTTCTATTGTGTGTTAGTTAAAGAGCACAATGTTACTTTTTTTTTTTTTTTAAAAAACAATCCCTTTCCAGCAAAATGTTCATTGATCTTGCTCTGTCCATCTCTTTAATGCTCAAAGCATGTACATCTGAAACTGATATGTTAATTTAAAAAAAAATTCATCATGTATGTAATGATATCAATAATGCTTCTATACTGAGTGCTTGTAAAGTTTGCCATAATGTAGTTTTTATTCATTTTAATTAAAAAAAAATGTGTCTCACGTTTGTCTCTAAAGCAGCGTTTTTGGAGAAGATATATATTCATATATCTATATCTATCTATATCTCTCTATATATATATAGAAAAATAGGCTTAAAGAGAAAATAAAAATAGTCAAACAGAGTCAAAAGGCTTCAGTAGAGCCCAGGAATGAATCATTATAGCCCCCCCCTTCAAAGCAACTCTTGGAGTGAAATGAATAAATCACACCTAGGTAAGACTAAAGTTGAATATTTATGGGCACATTTTTTGAATTTATTTGCCTAATTATAAACACAATAGCACCGTGTATCGGGACGCCGAGGCTTGTGAGGTGTTATAGTTTAACAGGGCGAGGTGTTGAGAGTTAAAACACAGGGGAGGGACATTTATAAATCATCTCCAGAATCCAACAAACCATCAGATCAGCTGAGAAATAAAGAAGGAAAAAGAAAAGCCTCATAAACATTCATGGGACCCAATTCCCTGCCAGCACATTCTGAACCAGCAATTTCTGAACTTCTAACGTCTTCGGCCTGGTACAGAAAATACCAGGGATGCCACTCTTTTCATCTCATAACCTTACAAGTTCATTACTTTGTTCCCAATAACTCTCTAATAATTTTCCTCCTCTCTCCCATTAGCCAAACTCTCGCTGGCAATTACCCTCACTTCCAGGAGGTTTGAAAATGCCTCAGCTGTCAGCGCCGTGGTACCCTGAGCGTAAATAAAACGTTGCTCAGGAATCCAACACCACCCTGGCAGCCTCCGCGTTCGCGCACGTCGGCAAGTCGTCACTTGTTAAAAACAATACAGAAGTTTGGAATGTCAGCGGCCTTTTTTAAGCGGTGGCGCGGTTGTTAATTTACGCCGCGCCGATGGCATCTGTTTGCCCCATTTGAAGCCGAGCCATAAGATTAAACACTTGTGATGCTACCTTGCGGGGTGGTCTAATTTCAGATGTGGTTATCCTGACACCAAATACCCACAGTTCTTCGCTTTAACTAATGCCACCTGTTGATGTGCCACGAAAAGCTTTCACTTTGTTTTTCACTAATTTTTCACTCCTTTGTTTCCTGTGTTTATGCTCTCTTGCATTATCGCTTTGTTTGCTTCTTTCATCCTTTCTTCTCATTCAGCTCTCTCCTTTCTTTGCCTTTGTGTGGCTTCTGCTGCATGCGTGTGTCTGTGTCAGGCCTTCTATGGGGGCAGCGCTGGCACAACAACAGAGCCTCAGGACGCGCACACGCAGCCTCGATACACACTGCGTTCAATTAACTCCGCACACTCAAACGCAGACGCACACAATCTCCCGCTGACAGATCTCGCACCAGCCCCTCCACCCAGACGGTCTGAGCTCCACTTTACAGTGCCAGTTCCTGACAGCGTTTCCTCCAGGTCTCATCACAGAGAAGCGCTCTGCCTCGCCTCTCGCTGATCCCCCCACCACTCAGGAAGCACAAAGAGAAAATGATAAGCTTTCAATTAGGCCAGGCTCAGGGGAATTTTCCAGCTGTCTTCACACACTCTGTGAGACCCGACTCTCTCGTCCACATGTGTGGAGCAGAGAGGCTCTCATCTGGCTCTGCCTCTGTCATGGACGTACACGAGCAGAGCTGCTTTTTTCATCTTCTCTCTGTTCTCGCAGCGCTGCTGCTCTTCTTCCGAAAATTGTAACTCTCCGTGAAAGAGGGGAAGCGTTTGCCTGGATCAGGCTGCTTGTCTGGATGTGATTGTAGTCAAAAGGCATGATGAATTGGTGTATAGGACACACAAAACCACTTTTTAAGTGGGTGAAGTTAAAAAAAATAGAAGCATGACTTGCCCCATGGTGACAGAAAAGAATAACTAACGACCGCTTTGTTTATCTTGTCTGTTGCTTATTGGCCTCCAGGTTTTTTCATCTTTATTCAAAAGAAAGATGATAAAACGCTGAACTGGAAATAAGACAAAGAGAAAGAGACACGAAACGAAAATCGGAAGGAGAGAAGAGAAAGTTGTGGAAAAAGCAAAACAAAGTTTCTCATAACAGTATCCGCTGTCGCTTCTCTGATACCTGCATGCGGATCCAATTACAGCCTCTTCTGGAGTCACTAACAACCTCTGCCCTGAACCCGTGAGAAGCAGTGGGCCTGAACCGGCTTGTTTTGGGTGCCTGGTACGTTGGCCAGCAGTCTATTTTCTAACCAGACTGGTGGTGGGAACAGCAACTACCGTCCAAAATCAGGGTTCCCACAGATTGACCGAGGAACACAGAGGCCAGGGGCTAAGAAACCACGAGAGCTGTAATGCAACCATTCTCACACAAAGGACCAGCACTGCCTCGCTGACATGAAGTGGGATATGGAGGGAGAGATGGAGAGAGAGAGAGAGAGAGAGAGAGAATCCTCCTAGTTCAGAAGGATCCCAGTGAAGGTAGTTTCTCATCCATGCCGAGTCTACAGAGACTGATCTTTACAACCGGGCGGCTCCCGCTTTCCCACAGCGCAGCGCCTCTCTGAGGGGCTGTACCGGAGGACTCGGTTCCCGCTCAAAGCGGGAGCAACGGTCACAGCGTCAGATCGACCCCGAGAACGGCCAGCGTGACACTCTGCTGTGCGACCTTTTTACACGCTGATGATCTCAGCGTCACTCCTAAAGAAGCATCTGTAAAACCAGCTGTGTCCCACTCTAACCGTCTCTCTGGATGTTTTCGTGTTGGTGATGTAAGCGTTGCTGAGAAATCTATGAAAAAAAAATGAATAAAAACGTTTTTTTAGATCTTAACACGTTGTCCAAACCTTAGCAAAGTGAAACGCCGCTGTTCAGCTCCTACATGTGATCTGATCAGTGTACTGACAGCACCTGGAAAATATTTGGTTACAACCGAACGTATTTTCCTAAGAACAGTCAAGATGTTACTCATCTGATAAATGGATGCTTCACTACCTGTGACTTATTATGCTTAAAAAGAGAGAGGAAAATGTAAAGGTTAAGAGACGCAGGCCATGAATAACACGACAACTGTTGTTGAATCATCATCATACTTCTCATCAACTTTTGAAGCCAAGATGTGAAATATGTCCCCTAATTTCACCCGTGAGAAGTTAATAATTACTTCTTTAATGTAATAGTAAAAACATAAACTGCAGGTTCCCTAATCATTCCTTTCAAGGGGATTTGTGATTATAACATGAATCTTGCGACTAAGTAAGTGCCGACTGACAACATCTGCTGCCAGTAAACAAGAGCGAGCCCCGTTCAGCACACTTCCCACCTACAATCAGCTCGGCAACAAGTCAAAACTTTTACATTTGCAAGCAAAACTCCCTCATTCATATTTTAATCTTGCGTTTATTTTACTTGCAAAAAAGCATGCCTAATTACAGAGTCTATGGTGATTCTCTCAGGCCTGTTTTTCACAGCAGACCTGTTCTGTTTGACTGCAGACATGAAAATAACTCCACAGAGATGCAGAAAGTAATAATATATCCAATATCCCTCTGCCCATATCACCAATGCAGTTGCATGTTTTTGTGATTCAACAGCCCCGAATGAAACCGAGAAGTGATTTCGAACCACAGGATTTAGTTTTAAGGCTACATGGCTGCAGGATGTTTTCTTTTTTCCTTCCGTGGTGGCAATTCACAGAATTTCACATCGCACGTCATTTACTGAGTAACGCTCATACAAAGACGTGTGATGACACCGATAAGCCACGCTCGAAACAATCTTATGACTAAACTCACTCATCTCATCACAGGAAACCAAGACATGCAAATGAATCAAAAACAGAAGGAGGCCTTTATAGAAACCCATCAGACCACTGGATGGCGGACCTGTGGCTCAGTCCATGGTTAAAAGTGTAATCTGGCTAAGACCACAGCAGCTAACTTTCATTTCGATGGCCTACTGGCTCCGATATAGATTGTCCTTATTGCATAATGACCACAGCTTTCTGTGTCTAACCAATCTGCACTTAATTTAATTAATTTGTCAGGGAGAAAAAGTAGAGCATTTGAAATGAAAGGACGACAGTTTGTAGTGTTTCGGGATTTCTTTGTAGTTGATTGGAATAATGAAATGACATGCTTTTCAGTTTGATTTAGACATCGCATTTGCACTTTACCAGTGAACCAAAATATGTTTTACTAAGAAAGTAGGGCAGCTTCCCAGAAACAATACTCGTTGTTCCCATACAGATTCATGAGAATTGACACAATCTTTTTTTTTTTCTGTCCTTTTTTCTCACAGAGAAAATCTGAATAACGATCTGTACATGCAAACACTACTTCCTCTATAAAACAGGAAATTAATACACACAGACACACACACACACACACACACACTATAGCTCTCTGCCAGGCTCATGGTAGGGGCTTTAGCGGGGGGGGGGGGTTAGACGGCGAGGAGGGGAAACGGGGATCCCTGTGGACCAGGTCTGTGTTCACTTGAGCAGGGGAACTTGCTAAATTGGTGGTTCACATACACACGTTCTATCTTTCTATCTCCCTCACTACTACCCCTTTTTTTTAATCCATGTGAGCAAACAGTGAGTAAAATGAGGATGATTGCTTAAGTCTGTTTTGGATCACGTGGGAACGTGGATGGCTGTTAAAAGCTGCACTGTCCCTTCCTTTCTGCTCTCGCTGTCTCAACTGGAAGCTACAAAGTCACATACACGTTGTCACTAGTAAATAAGTAAATCTACGTGGTTGTTATCTATTATCTAATAAGGGCTCAAGCGGCTGTTAAGAAATCAGTTGGCAAAAAAAAGACGACAACAAGACGCAACAAGGTTAAAGCATCCTTTTAAACACGTCTAAATAAAGACTTTTGCATTTCTTGAATCGTCGTTCTCTCATTCACAGTCACTTTTATCGCAGTTCTGGCGCTTTGATTGTCAAATATCATCAAAGCCAGGTGCTGATAAATCAAATTACTGCTGACACCCAATAAAATGTGAGCCATTGTTACCGTTAGACAGGTGACGTGATGAAAAGCCCTTACTTTGGTGGTTCTATCTCCAGTCTACAGTGTGTGCGTGGCAATAATACCCACTCCTGTGTACGGCCGTGGCCGCCCCGCAGGGCTCTGCTAACCAGTTCCCATGGTTCAATGGTTCCACTATAGCTACTGTGGATGTCCTCAGGGGACACCTCCCACTCGCTGGTTTGTTTTCATCCTTAATGGGAGATCGTGTTACACTCTTTATGGTGTGTGCATGTGAAGTAAACAGTCTGTCTGAGTGTGCGCTTGTCTTGTTTTCTATGCATGCACCTGTACAGCAAGTCCCTGACTACGTGTGCACGTGCGTGTGCGTTTACACACATAGAGGTATGATGGCCTGCAGGTACCAGACACCTTGATTTCTGCTCCTTTTGTTTTTGCCCATGAGGCAGAGGGGAAGATGAAGGAAGAAAAATATCTTTCAAGTATCTGGAGGAGTCTGTTTGGGAGCATTCAGATTTAGAAATAATTGCTGAGATATAACAGCCAAATGGGCCGTGGAACAAAGAGGGATTGTGGGGTTATGGAAAATGAAGCATTTAAATTTGGGCCCTGGTAATGAGGGGGTTTTCCTGAGAGATGACAGCGAGGAGGAGGATCAGAGAGCGATGGAGGAGGGGAGAGGTAAAATCGAGACAATGCATCAGATCAGGAGGTGGCAATCACACAAGTGATCCCAAACAAGCTTTTTTGGCTGTAAAGTGGCTTCAGACTGTGACACACTCTGGCCAAATGATTGTGCGCATATGTGCATTAGTCATGAAGCATACAGGTGTTTGTGTTTTATGAGAGACCTCGTACCACACCGCAGCAGGGGCTGCAGCAGCAGAGCACGCCAAGGAGGATTTGGGCTCTTGGCACACTCAGCCACGTTATGAGGTGCGGCCGTTTGGCAGGCCAGTCGCAGCGGGGCACAGCGGACCTGAATATAAACAAGGTTGGCCCCTTAAACGCCATCCATCAAACAGATCCACCGGGAAGCAAAATCCATCAATCTCTCTCCACGAGACGGACACAGAAACAGATCATTGATGACATCCAGAGGAATATTAGGGTTTTTGGCACGTTTTGTTGCTAGGGTAGATTACGAGCTCTGACTGCTTTATTAAGATATAGTAGCCGTTCATTGCTCACACTGGATTTCTCCTTACGTTTTCTTCTCCAGCCGCCATGTATCCTGTCAAAGTGTGGCCCTGCAGTTTTATTTTTGTGGCTTTTGGAAATGCCCCCACTTTTCCGGCCCTGCTCCAATTTTCTTTAAATACAACCGTAATTGGTTTGATTTCCTA